>BQKN01065763.1:1187301-1207334 GCA_022839385.1 Asparagus kiusianus | reverse complement strand
GTACTTGAAGATGCCGGGAACTTCATCATCCTTGAAGGAGTAGACTTTGGGAAACCTCGGCTCCAAAGATTTCTGCTTCTGAGGCCTTTGTTGTTGCTGCTGCTGTTGCTGAGGTGGCAATTGAAAAGTTTGGTTAGCATCAACTGCATTAGCATGAGCTTTACCTTTTCCCTTTGGGTTGAAATTCTACGCTGAGGAATCGCTCAACTTGCTCCCCTCGGACCTTCAGATCCTTCCACGTTTTGGACAGTGCTGTCCCCATTGCTTCCAACACGTCCATTGAAAGATTGTTGTGGCAGGTCTGGAGGATGAACTCCTCAGTGATGGGGTCCCGTCAATTCATCGCCTTGTTCCGGAACCTCTTGACGAAGGTGTCGACTAACTCCCCGTCCTTCTGCTTCTCATCGAGCAACGATCCGATAGATATCTCGGTGTCGTCGTCGAAGAAATTTGTGAGGAACTTAGTCTCCATGTCGTCCTAGCTGTTCACGCTACCTGGCTTGAGGCGGCGATACCAATCGAAGGCGGCTTCGCGAAGAGTGCCAACGAATGACCGCACCATCAGAGGCTCATTGCCAGAGATTACCCCCAAGTGTGATTTGAAGTAAATCAAATGCTTAGTGGGTGAACCCATCCCATTAAACGGCGTAAAGTTAATTAGACTGAACTTCGCCGGATATGGGATTGATTCCCACTCTCTTGGGTATGGACAAGGAATGCCCGTCTTTTTCGTCTCTTGAGCGGAAATCAATGTATTGATTTTGCTCTCGAGATTTTTAATCTTTAAACTTTCACCTGTATCTTCGTTAGCACGATTCTGAGGTGGAAGCGTGGTGTTGTGACTAGCATCCTCATTGCCACCCCCTGCATTAACGGGAGGGTTGTTGGTATTGCGAGCTTCATCCACACCCGCATTCTCAACTTCCTGAACAACCTGATTACGGCGGCTTGGTTCGCCTTGCTGGTTCGTTAGTGCCTGAATTTGTTGCTCATGCATTTCTCTCATGTTCTGCATGGCTATCTGCATTTCAAACCTGAAGCTCTCCTGTTGTTTGGCCATGGCTTCTTCGAGCATCTTGGCCACTTGCTTCGCGCTTATCATGAATGACTCGTGGGGTTGTCCTTCACTGGACACGGTATTGTCAGATGCAATCGCCGAGCCGGCATCTAATTCTTCATCTACCGAAGGTAATCTTGTCCGAACCCTACCATACGTTGCACGAATGATAGCTCCGGACTGCAGACGAGTTACACGATGGGGCACCTCTGGAATCGCCTCGGGGTTGTCCTGAGCCGATGTTCCCTTACTGGTCATATTGGCGGTGACCCTCGGAAATTCTCCATCATCGACCATCGTTCTTCTTTGCCGGAAACGCCTATGCCTTGGTTTTGGTGTTTCTGTACTGAGCCTTTCGAACACAGAAATTCTCTCGGGGACTGCCTTGATACAGTTGCGCTCAGACAGTACCGCCCGAATGAGCTTTGAACAAGGGCACTGAGTTTCGAGCCTTCGAGGGCTTCTCTTTCTGGATTTGCTCGTACCCCCGGTACGATAGTACAACTCGTCCGTTTGAAAGTCGGAGCAATCTATCGTGTGTTGGCACGATTTCTCAGGTATAACGCAATCATCATCAGACGATAACGTTTCCTTCTGAGAGCGGACTACCTTCTTCGGGCTTTCAAGAGTCACGCGCCTTTGTGGGCGTGAATTCTCAGCGGGCTCCTGGACTTCGATGCGCAAAGTGGTGCGCCTGGGTGCCATGATTTCTTTGTTATGCTGAGGGTTGCGGTGACCCCCATCATGTTGAATCGTTCGGGATTTCTTCATTAGCTCCAAACGTTCCTGAACTGGAGCTTTGCCTCGTTCCTTGGGAAGTGGACCGAGGCGCTCCAACACCGACTTCCTTTTCTGAGACGGTCCTGCGGGATCTCCCAGAGTAGTTGTAGAAATCATCGGCGGTTTAGATTGACTCGCCGGAAGTTGCACTTTCGGAGGCTGCAGTTGTTGTTCCTTATTCTGAATTGCCGCTTCAGACTTCGGTCTCCAAACCTTGCGTGTTGATGGTAGCTTTTTGGCCACCTCTTTCTGCAACCTTCTACGGGCTTCTTCGGCTTGAGCCCGTGCCTGCGCTGATAATGCGCGGCGTTTGCGGATGCGCTCCTCGAGCGTTGAACGATTCCGTTTGACACGGACCCATTCGTTCGTCGGCGGCTTGGAGGAGCTACCCTTCATTTGTTGTTGAGGCTGTTTGCCTCCCTTGTTTTTCAGATCCGCGTTGTAGCGGACCCCGTCAACGGACTCCATGGCCTTTGCGAATTGTTTCGCAAGGCGTTGACGCTGCCTCTGGCGAGCTCTCTTAGAGAGAGTCACCATGCCTTCAATGGCGGATTTGACCTGCTTAGAGGCCGGTGGAACATCACCTGACGCAACTTTAGCGTCAATCGGGGTGAGGTCATCGTTGGTAGCTTCAACTTCTTCGTACCAACGAACTTTTCTCCTGGAGGAGAACTTCTGGGACTTCTTGGACTTATGGGGGGAGGTTGATCCTGACGAGGATGACAGGTACTCCTCGAACTTCTGTTGGTCGAACTCGTATTCGACCTCCTTCACGACCAGGATTGAGATCCGCGGCTACGACGCTCCGATCTCGGCAGCGAGATCGGTGGCTCCCACTATGGTTGCCAGATTGTTCGCGGGAAAAATCGTATCTTTCTTCATTGTCGATTCCATTGTCATCTTTAAATAACAACTTTTTGAGTTACAAAGATCCGGTCTTTTTATAAGATCCGGTTACAATGAAAAATCAAAGAAAACAAAAAAAGATTACAACTTTCTTTCCTTATTTGCCGAACAAATCGCGAGCTCCTGTTATTCGGTCGCTCGCTTGCGTGGGTTGTTTGCCTGCGCCGAGGGTTGATCCGTTGACCACCGCACGATCTAGATCCGGTCGGATCTACGCAGTACGACGGGTATTATTTCACTAAGAAAATAATAGCCGGGGGGGATTAGTTCACCAAGGAACAAATCGCCCAAATCTCGGGATCAAAGACCAAGCTTTGATCCGGAGTATGCCTGCGTAGATCTCAGATCTGATTTTCTCTCTCGAACTCCTGCCTTTTGTGACACGGATGCTCGCCAAGAACCAGATCTGAATGTCCAAGTCTTCAAGTCTTCAAGTCTTCAAAACTCCAGGATGAGGTCTCAATTCGGCAGAGTTTCGGCTCCTAAAAAGTTCTCCCAAAATAATGAATCAACCCCCTATTTATAGGCAACCAGATCTGTGCCTTGGCACAGATCTGGGCCGGCCACCTCAAGGTGGCTCGGCTTTGGACCGAGCCACCTTGAGGTGGCTCGGCCTTGGTCGAGCCACCTTGAGGTGGCTCGGCTTCGGCCGAGCCCCTCTAGGTGTTGGGTTTCCGTTGTTTTCTGTATTTCGGTTCTGTCCGTGATCTGGTTGTGTGGTTGATTTGTTCGGACTCGATTCGTTGACCCGATTTGGCAGTAAATCCGGTTCCTGATTTGGTAGTAAATTCACTTCTGCGTTCGAGTCCGAAACTGATCGTGATTCATCCGAGCCCGCTCTTGTTTGGATGACTCGTTGACTCCCCAAACCGTTGGCTTGATTCCGCACGCGAATGGATGCATTCCGTTGCTCGCGTGCGATTCGTCAGCTTCGTAGCCTCGTTAGTCAGCTTCGTCGCGTATCGTTTGGCTTCGGTGTTTGCGGGCTAACGGTCGTGTTTGGATACGTCGCCCGATGGTCTGTTTGTCGATCGGCATCGTCGAGCTGTGTTAAGGGACCTAGAGGCAGTTTTATACGCCTACAGGGCTAGAGACCAACACTTGAGGTGGTAGTTAGTGTAGTTATATTGTAAGATTGTGAATGTTGATCGGTGAGCGTTGAAAACTAATATTCTGTGGTATAAACATTTTCGGGTGATCGTTGAAAACCCGATATGATAGTGGATTTCTCCCCGGGAGTAGGGAGCGGAGACGTAGGACGGAAGGTCCAAACTCCGTGATCATATTATGTGTTTGCATTGTTTATTACGCACTATCACTCTTGTTTGTTTATTGTTTATTTTACCATTGTGTTAATTTGTATATCCTTACACATATATTGTTCATATCTTATTTGCTAGGATATTTGTTAATAAGTTTTTAATTTAGCATAAATCGGATTATATAAGCATAAACCCTATTCACCCCTCTCTAGGGTTCTTTCCTAGTGACATTAGGGTGCTTTCAATTGGTATCAGAGCTTGGTGCTTTTTGATTTAAGGTCTAATCACCTTGAGTTAAAGATCCAAGTTATCTTATTGTGCTAATCTAGTTTTGATTGCATTTGTCTTGCTTGCATGTAATTTTAATTATGGATATGCATGGTGTACCTTGTTTACGCTATGATTCTAGTATTGATCCTAAATTCAATGCCTTCCCCTATGACCAATGGTGTTCTAGATTTAATATATTTGTTAGATATAAACATTTCGATTTATGGGAAGTTGTTAAAAATGCTTATATTGTACCCACTTCGGAGAAATCCAAGTGGAGTAAAATGATCATAAGATGTTTACGATGAATAAGCTTTTGTTAGAATTTTTGTGTAACGCTTTTGATTTATCTTTTTCTAACAAGCTTGATTCATTTGATAGTGTTATAAATTATGGAAATTCATAGAAGCACATCAAGGAAACTTGGAGGCAATCCGACAAGCTTTGGCGGCTTCCTCTTCAAGTTCATGTGGAGCCTCATCATGCACACGGCCACTAGGAGATAGCCCTAGTGAGGTATGCGATTCAGATTTCAATAGTGAATTCTCCATTAGCGAACTTGCATGTGCATATGAAAAATTAATACATGCCTATAAAAAATTACACCATAGTTTTGTTGATTTAAAAAACAAGCATATGTGTTTGAAATCCGATCATGAGTTGATAGCTTCTACGTTTGATACTATTTTAAATGAGGATGTGATCCTCAATGAAAAGAATGATAAATTAATATTGGATCATGATTCTTTAATTTCAAACTTTGCTAGGTTAACTCATGAAAGAGATGATGCCATGCTAGAAGTAGTAGCTATTAGAAATGAATTTGATTCTTTTAAGAATAATCATGTTTGCTCTACTTCTAATGTTAATGCTAATGTGTCTAATGATGAGTTGAATGTTATTAAAAATCACATTTCATCATTAGATTCAACTCTTAATACATGCACTAACAATCATGATAAGCTTATAAACATGTGTGCTAAGTCTCATGCTAAAACGATTCAACTCTTAATACATGCATTAACAATCATGATAAGCTTATGAACATGTGTGCTAAGTCTCATGCTAAAACATCTAAACATCCTATTCATCGTTCACACATGTATAGCAAAATTTACAAGTGCTCTATTTTTGGTCGTAAAGGCCATTTGTCTAAATTTTGCTATGATGCACATAAACCCACTAAGGTTAATATTAATTCTTCTTGTGCATCTCATGTAGCTTCATCATTATATACACATACACATTTACATGCTCATTCTCACAAAGTTCATCATAAGCATGCTAATGTGTTGAAGTGTGATTATTGTGATCGTTTTGGTCATTTGACCAAATTTTGTTTTGATTTAAAGAGAGTTTCATATTTGTAAAATAATTTTAAAAGATCATCCATGTTTGCAAATGTTTCAAATGATTCCCGTGCACAACCGTTTGGTCAACATAAGCAAATACTTCCTTTTTATTCCACATATTACAATCAGAAGGGTCATTTGAGTGATTATTGTTATGACCGGATTAGTGCACCACATGCGTCCAAATAGGTTCATAACCCAAGGGCTTTAAGCTTAAAAGATAGGGGTCATGTCCCTAAATCTTTTGATACCACAAGTATATGGGTACCAAAACAAATTTGATTTTTTTAAAAACTAAGATTTTTAATGTTTTTATATTTTCTTGGTTTTGGAAAACTTTTGTTTTATGATTTAAATATTGATTTATGATTTTATTTGAGTGATTTGTTTTCATTCGAAAACTTTTTTCATGATTCTCATGTTTTCTATTCTTTTGTTTTCATAAATCTAATTTATACATGGTTTATAGGTTTTTGCCATAAGACACTATTTCATAATGACATATCTAATTGTGTTCTCATTGCTTTTTTGAATGGGAGTGATATTTAGCATGTTTATGCTTGCTCACATGTTTGCCTTGTACTTTATTGCATATATTCCATAAGGTATTTTGATAGGGGGAGCAATCCCTACGTTTGTTTTATACTCACCGTGCTTATTTGTAGGGGGAGCTTTCGCTCTCTCCATTCTCTTATTTTCCCCTTTTTGATGTTGTCAAAGGGGGAGAAATATTATGAGTATATCCTTTTTGTTTATATGCATGATAATTATAATTTGTATATTCTTTTCCTTTCATGAATATATATCTTTTTGTAAATTGTTTGTCATCATCAAAAAGGAGGAGATTGTTGGGTCCTTTTGTTTTGATGATGATTTACAAACAATTTACATCTAATATTGTTTGTCTAGTGTTTGTGTTTTGTATCTATTCTAGGCAAACAATAAGTTGGAGGTTGGATGGAATCGAGCTTTCACGATCATATTCAATGGAGGTTGGCGGAATAGTGGAGTGAAGCAATGTAATTCAAGTTAAAGATCCAAGTTCAAGCTTCATCCGTAAGTTTACCAAGTCGAGCTATATTGAAGACTTTCAAGCTTGGGTATATAGTTTATACTACTTGTAGTATAGGTTTATACTTGTGTGATAATACTTTAAGCTCATATTATTCACATACACGTATTTGTTGATTTTATCAAAATATAGGTGTTTCTGATAACATATTGTTTTATTAGTTTACAGACTTCAATACCACTTTATACGTAGTTGATTAAGCCTATAAAATTATTTTACAAAGTTTCAAAACATGGTTTATGTCAAAACATTACATTTCAAGTATATTAAGTTTGCATGTTTTGAACATTTTTGTAAAATAAAAAGTTTTAACTATTTAGAAGTGTAATTCTAAAAGTGATTTTTGTAACATGTTCATTTACATGTTTACAATGATTTTTCAAAGTTTTACATTTTTTGGAATTTATTTGCTATTTTTTAAGGTACTTCAAAGTTGGTTTTTACTGTTCAAATCAGGCTGATACAGTGTTATTAGTCGACTGATACATGTGTTTAGTCGACTGATAAAAATACCTAGAATCATTAAAAACTTCTGTTTATTTTCAGTCGACTAATCAGTCGACCTATGAGGTCATCGGTCGACTAATCAGTCGACTAATAACCTCATAACAGCTAGTTTTGTACTAGTTTTAGATTTTTAGTTTTTAACTAGTTTACTAAATATTTTATTTTTCTCAAATGGGAAATGATATTCATGAAATTATTTCTCTATAATGTTCATCTACATGTTTAAAAACTTCCCTCAAATTTTCATAATTTTTGGAGTTGATTTACTATTTTTAATTAATTTTATAAAATCAGATATGCAAAATTTCAGAATCTGCCAAATCTGGAACTGTCGACTTCATCAGTCGACCGACGCACTGTAGTCAGTTGACTGATGACCTCTTTTCAGCCTATAACAGCTAGTTTTCCTGATTTTATCTTTTTATAATTTTTCTTGGGTTTTTATTAGTTTTTGGGGTTCACTAGTAGAAAATCACGTATTCTAGATGGAATATTCTAGACGGGATTTTTTCCGTCTAGAATTTATTAAACCAGACGGAAATATTCCGTCTAGAATATTCCGTCTAGAATAAAACATTCTAGATGCAAAATTTCTCTAGAATAGTATCCTAGACGGTTTCTTTATTTTTTATTTTTTAAAAAAATAACCAGATATTCTAGACGGAAATTTCCGTCTAGAATAACTGACCATTAAAAAAAAATAAACCCGTCAAAACCCCAGCGCGCCCTCCTTTCACCCCAGAATCAGAATTTTCATCCCTAAAATCTAAATTTTCAGGAACACCCCGCCTCATCCCCCCAAATCTTCAACTCCAAGCTCCCTCCACCGCCTCCCTCTCCTCTCCTTCTCCCTCCTCAACCTCACCCCCTGACCCCTCCCTCTACGGCCTCCACCACCTCTCCCGCCTCCTCTCCTCCTCACCGGACCCCTTCCCGAACTCCCACATCATCTCCTCCGCGTGCCACCTCATCTCCTCCTCCGCCGCCATAGTCGGTGGTGATCGTACCCTTCTCCTCCCTCTCCCCTCCTTCTACTTCCTTCTATAATAACAGAGAGGAGCCCTCTGCCTCGGCCTCGGCAGCGTCTTTGCTGGTGATTAGGAGCTTGGCGACGAGCGTGAGGATGGAGGGGTTGAGCTCCAGGTCCAAGGGCGGCGGCGGCGGCGAGCCGGCATTTGTAGGGCAGGTGTTCAGCATGCTGGATCCCTCGGGAAATGGGCTCATGACGGTTACTTCCCATTTTGAGATCCCTTTTCTCTCAAAGCAGGAGAGAATGATGATGGCAAATTGAGAAGAGATGTCTACATTTGCTCTTTTATTTGGTGTGTATGGCAGGAACGAAATGATAGACTCTTTTCTAATAAAAGGAAAAGATCTCTTGAGCTTTTAAACAAAATTATGACATTTTCATCATTTTGGCTAGGTGCTAAAAATATTTCTGCTAGAGCTATCAGATTGCAAGAAAGGAGAAGGAAAAGGAATGCGGAAAGATTGATTGCTGTTGCTGCAGATAACAGAGCTAACAGAGCTATGGGAGAGGAAGTGATCCAGTTAGAATGATCTACACTCAATTCAGGTTTTTGCTTTGTTTTGAAGGTGTATGGTGGTTGGGTATTAAAACTTTGTTTAGCTGTGAGTGTTTTAGTATCTGGCTTTTGTTTTGGTCTTCGTTATGTGGGAGAGACCTTTGGGGATGTGCAGTGATGTGTTTGGTTTTTTTGTTATGTAATCTCGACTTTAAACGTTAATATACACCCTTGGTTGGGGGTGTATATTTTTCTTATGTAACAACCTTTTTTTGTTAATTTAGCTGGCTGGATTATCTTTTTGATAATCCATCCTTTCTCTCAAAAAAAAAACTGCGTAATCTTTTTGCGACATGTTTATGTCGAGAAATAATAATCCTTTCGCAACATATTCATGTCGAGAAATAATCACAAAATAATCACAAAACGGATACTGATAAACCCAGATACTGTAGTGACTTCTGTACTTCTTTTAACATGGGAGGCTCTCAAATGAGGAACCTAAAAGCAACAAAAAGAAAACGGATGGAGAAATTTAAGATAGCAGATGAGATAGTAATCTTCATGCATGTGCTCATTCACGAAAATATTCAGCGGATCAAGTCCGTTGCTGGTTTTAGGGACCAAGAGTAACAATCAAGATTTTGCAAGCAAGTTACAAACAGTCGCAGGAACTGCGGTGACTTGAATCGACAAAGCCTCTAAGCGGTTTCAATCAGGGAAAGAAAGCTGCCAAGAACCAATTATCGGCAACGGTTTTCAGATTTCCTATACAGATATTATCAGTCCTTGCCAGTTAATTTGTCCTATAATCTGAAAATCACAAAAAAAGAAAGAACATACAAAGTGGTAGAAAGCACACCAGTTGGAGAAGTTGCAGTCTATACACCAGGGCCAGTTCCTTGTGGTTGATCAGTACTGACGATGGTCACTGCAGTAGCATCTTCCATGGGCACATCTGATGTTGTTTTGGTCTCCACAACGTCTACTGGAGTTGAAGTCTGCATGGTTGTAGGCTCCTTGGGAGGTTGAGGAGATACGCTATTCATCTCATCTGCGTTAATATCCATCAGTTTGCGGTGTTTTCGGGTTTTCTGAGATGCCATATTGAAATCATTGGAAGATGCTGGAGAAGGATCATTAGGTGAAGGAGCTTTCGGGTCCAGAGATGCTGATAGTCTGGAAGTCTGCAGTGCTTGTAGTCTGTAATCAGTTTCTGGTCGCCTACAGACTTTTCTTAGTGGTACTATTTCCTGTTGTTACATGAATGAATATCAGTTCAAAGTGAACCAATAGAATAAGAAGAAATGTGAAGAAACTTAGTATTATCAGTGAAGTCAATAACCTCAACAAAATTTTCCCCAAAAAAGGAAAAGAAATAAAAAAACTGAATGTTCCCACCAATTTAACTGTCTGTTTCATGTTTAGATGGACATAAGGGATACTAAATTAATAAAATTTGACCGGGCCAAGTCAGATTTGTTGATAAAACAGGAAAAAAGCACCCTTGCGAATAAGGGAAAACCCGTGTTGCCTTTAGATATGGGCACAGGTATGAAGCCTCCCTGGAGAGTAGAGTTACAAAGGATTACTTGGCTATAAATAACGGGCATTCAAGGGACCATATCCATCAAACTGTCCTCAGGAATTATATCACAAAAGCAGCTGTGAAGATTTGAATTTGAGTTCCCAAAGCAACAGCAGGCTCAAACATCAGAGAGAGAAAACTATGCCAATGTCATTGAACAGCGACTGACAAACCTGACATGAGTAATTAAGCAATGTGATGAAGGAAAGGGATCAGAGCACATACCTGGCAGGAGTAATAAAACAATATGATGAAGGAAAAGTATTACAACATGGCTGATACAACAAGCTCATACTATGACACAGAGCACAATGATGGAATAATAAAAGTATCGGTTTGACAATGGTAATGGGATGTCAACTGCAATTTCAAAGGAAATTTGTAATGAGTTGACTTGGTGGAGCAACCAGTCTTTTGAATACATTGAAGACGATTACTGTTGAATTGTTTATATATAATGTTGCAGGAAATAGATAGCAATGTCAAAATAATGAATGCCGAAGAGGAAGTGGTCATTCATTCAGGCAGCAGCAGCAGTGTTTGTTGCTGGTGCAAAAGAGGTGGGAGGCAAGTCCATATTAATGACAGGAAGAGGCGCCATTAACCCAAAAAACAGCCGTTGACGGAGAAAAGAATCAGGTCAGAGGAGGGGGGGGGAAGCCTTGTTGTCTATGTAGCATGGACGCTGTTACTGGTGTTGTGTCAAACACGCACTGGCATATTGTTTACTGTATTGTTTCATGTCATCTTGCAATTACAAACTTCAGACTTCCTGCATCCAGAAACAACTTTGGTTTTGTGGTGTTTTCAGTACATTTTATGTGGTGACAGTGTCAGTGATAATGTTGGTATGTCTTATCCATGCTTCATCATCAGACTAAGTTTTCCAAAGCGACAGAGTCGAGAGATGGCGATCCACAAAACATCCATACACACCCTTATGGAATTATTGCCATGGAAGTTCACTAATAATCAATTTTCATGTTCAAGTCCCGAAAGAAAATGAAAAGAGAACGAAATACTGTTGCATATATTTTTCTACTTGTGATAAGCTAATCGTAAAAGTATGTTTGATCAAAGCAAAACCAAAGACAAAGATTGTTTTAACTTTTAATCTCATATTCCAAGCTAAAGCATGCCCGAAAACGAAACAGAAAAAACGCCAAAAGAGATTACCTCAGACTGATCATGATCATAGCGAACTAGGAACCTACATCGACATCCACGAACATCATGTCTTCGCCTTTGCGCATCAAGTACATGTGCATCAAAATAGAGAGCTTGTTCCTTACCCTCCTGATATGATCTCAGTGAGGAAACAGATCCATCAGTACAGAAAATATAAAAAAGAAACATGATCAGAGGTGGAACGGAACAGTAAACTGCAAATCAGATGCTTACCTCTGAAAAAAAAATTCAGATAGTATACAAGCTCTACATCAGTTCCGAAGCAGAGACAGGAAAACACGATCTTACAACTACTGGTACTCAAAAGACGATATCTTTTGATGCATCTAAAGTGACCAATGAATCTCTACTTGATCCTTCTCTATCTCAGCAAACTATTATATATCTTCTCTCATACTCGGTTTCAATTTTCTTTTATAAATTATCGTAACCTCCAGGTTTAGAACTCACCAGTCACCACCACTTCAGCTTTTTTAAGCTTTCCTATGTTGGTCTATATTTTCCGAAGTCCCATCATCTCTAGACTATAATCTTTCTTTATAAGATGACATGTCTGTTTTTCCTTTCGATTTCATCATCCTCTCATTAGTGCTGTTTAGTTAGTATACTAGCTCCAGATTCTTCAAGCATAAACACTACGAGTATTAATCACATGTTTCGTAGTACAAGCTTTATTATTTCCTTGCTTTGACTTAATTAAAATGTGAAAGAGGTTCCCTTTCAATATTATATCCACAAACATCCAGTCCTAATATAAATTCCTTTCTCCCACAATATAACAAAATTTTATATCTGTAACTCTTCTCAATCTCTCTAAGCGCCTTACCCGCTTAGTTTCACACAAGCTATATTTCTTTATTCCAAAGTTTAAGCATTGCACTTGCATCGCAATTCGCAAGTTGGCCGAAAATAATTACAAAATATTCTCGCATTTTTTTCAAGGGCATGAAAATTATACTAATATATTCTAAGTTGCATGGAAACGGGCACGGGTACTAGTACGGGTACGGGACACGGCAAAACTGTAAAATGTAGGGTACGGGGACACGACTACATATATATATTGAATTAATACTGTACATAAGATAATTTTTTCCCCTTCATGTGTCATTAGAATTAAAATTCCGATCACATTTTTGAGTTTCTTTTATCATATTGATTATCGTGAATTATAAACTACTCATTTTTTTACTAGACATCTAAACGACCCATTAACTATATAGTTTTAAACTTGGGTATGGACTGAAATGAATCCGACCCGTATCTCATTAGTTTCAAAAGACGGATGTGAAGTGTAAGCTCTACGTCGAGGAAGTCTTTGACAAGTGTTTTAAATTAACACATATATCGTATAATTGAGTACATGTTGTAATAAATGCATGCATATATTCAAGAAGTGTCCATGAAGTTTGGGTACGGGAAAGCGTCGGGTACGTGTCCGGTACGGGTACGGCTTCATTATAGAAGTACTCGGGTAACATAGAATATATTCAATACAAACATGGATAAGAGTAACATATCTTTCAGGTATTAATTGTTTGGAAGTATTCAAACGTTAAAAAGGTACTCTCAAGTTTCCAAAAAGTAAGACTAAGCAAGCAGCTAAGACCTAGGCTCTAGCCATGCATCAATGGTTTAGAAATTTAAATTTAATGACATAAGAAAATGTGAAATGAAGGAAATTCAGGAACTCATTGAAATAATGAGGCACAAGTTACAATGAAATATAATAAGATGCATAAACTTCTGGGCTGTGGTATTAGCCCAAAACAAATCCACCCAAACCTGAATAAATTTGACCACATTCAAAAAATAAAACGATACTCTCAAGTTTCCACAAAGTAGGACTAAGAAACAGCTAACACCTGGCCTCTAGAACAGCAGCAACAGTTTAGAATATATAAAGATGTACAACGAAATAGTTTTTTTATTTGTTATCTTTATATTTTTATTTTTTTGCCATGAATCAACAATTCGATTACTAGAGTTTTGTTCACCAAATATAGTAGGCTACATAAACTTCTAGGCTGCAATCTTAACCTAGGATAAATCTACCCAGACCTGAATAAACTGATTTGATCTTGTTTTTAACTTCCTCCTTTCGTGCCTGAGTTGGCAGATAATGCCATGAAACCACCTCCAACAGGTACGGCAAGTGGGTCGTAATTAGCTGACACCACGAAGACCACACTTAGGCTGCAGCCCTTGGCCACCTTTTGTGGTGTTGGAAGTGAATATAACATAGCTAGGGACACAAGGGAATAATACTTAACAGAATAATAGACTTCACATTCTGTGAGTCACTCCTGACATGTATTCGTTAGCAATAACTCCTGATGAGCACTTTATTTTATGCATAATTACCCTTATGAAAGAGCAGAACCTTGATCTTGAGAAAAAGCTTGAAAGAACAGCATTTAGCTAGCATCAGTAGATTCAAGTTCAGTCTCAAAAGAGCAATTGCATCACAAAAGAAACAAGTTTGGCTTCTAAAGAAATATTGATTACAGAAATTATATTTTCACTCTAATGGAACACTTGGCATATGTTATAATCAAAGAAAGACTTCAATGAAACCAGTGATTTCGGTTCAGATGAGTTCAAACCAAAGGGGAAGGATCAGAGAAAAATAGAATAGAGTAGATGACAGCTGAAAGCAGAGTATAAACTCTCCAGGAAGTACACACCTGAAAGCAAAGTATAAGATCTCCAGGAAGTACTGCAACACACTCTGCATTTTCACAGGGAAGAGATCGTTGTCTGACACATTTCCGCACATTGACCCACTCATCCTCTTCGACACCAAAGCCTGAGAATCGAACCAGAACTTCCTGAGACAAACAGCAAGTGCTGAACATAAATATGTAACCCATTTATTTGGGACAATGTTTAATTTTAAGCAGTCTTTTAAATATCGGTCAATAAACCAATATCATCGGCGATTTATCAGTTTTGGGGCCCTTCCGCTATGATAAGTTCTATTTTAAATAGGTTATCATTTATGGATATTTATCGGCGATAATTCGGCGATAAAGTGAGTTATTGACAGATATTGTTGGCTCAAAATATCGGAACTATTGGCCTTTTGTTTGGGTTTAGGTTTGCTCTTTGAATGTTTAAGAATTATAAACTATTTGTTGCTTTTGGAACTTGGTTGTTTTGTGATAAGCTTATGATTGTTTATGAATATTGACATGGCTCATAACTACTAAATCTCAACTTAGTAAGTTAGTTTATAATTTCGTGATTACACAATAATTATGTTGATAATTCTTCATTCTTTTATGTTATCTTGTTATTTGCTTGTATGTTATTCTTTTTGTACTAACTATGCACTCAAATGGTTTCATCGTGCGACCAAGAACCAAGTTTCTACCATTGGTTAGTGATCCTAAACATGATTATTTACGTTTTGGTATGTTTATATTTCATTAAGTATGGTTAGATTATATTTTAGAATATTGTAATATGTATATACACTATTTGGTAATATCACTCTGACAAATACTACTTATCCCCGATATATCCCAATATCTGCTATGCGATATGGATTTTTGACCGATATTTAAAACCTTGGGAACAGAGTATAAATTGATTACGATGCCCTATGACAAGTTCAGTAAGAATTTATTAATATTCATTTTCCTCATACATGACTGTGAACAAAATCTCAAGTGAAATAAAAACATATATAACTATGCTACTAAACGTTCGTCCTGGCAGAGGCTTTCCCTCAGAGGATATAAGCTCATACAACACTTGTCGCAGAATTTATGCTTAAAAGCACATGAATTTTTTTTCCCCATGTGTTAGAAACTTCCTTTTACCATATTTTAGGCAAGAGACTTTGAGATCATTACCGGATCACCTGTCTCAAACATTCTATGCGAGAGAAAGACTGCAACATCATACCTGCAGTCCAAGAATAATCAGCAATTTTAGCAGTTAAGACATCTAGAAGCAAGACTAGAATGGCATGCCATTTTATAAGATACAGTCCAATATGGTTCCTGAATTTTGTGGAAAGCATACATAAAACAGGAAAATATTATCTATGGCAATAGAAGTTAACTCAGTAGAATCTTCCTAACAAGAGATAGAGAGGTTAACATCTAACACTAATTTTTTTAAGTGCCTTGCATGAAACTAATAAGATTTGAATCGGAAAACCCATTATGGAAGAAAGTGATGCCCTTTTTCAGATTTGCTTAATTCATAAGGATCTCCTCCATTGACATCTACACTAGGAATTTCAAGATTAGAGAGCATGCCTATACCCCTTCAACACCGTTATTGAAAAAAGGACGGATATGAAAAGATATTGATATTTCAAAACAACGTACGTCCACCGTCTTTCATGAAAAATTATCCAAAATATACTTTCCCAAACCCAAGGTCCAGGCCTCCTGTCATCTAAAATCTTGAAAGAAAACAAACTAGCCTTTTTTACAAGCTTCATTTAAAATCTCTGATGCTTTATTCATGATATCATGTAGGTACCACCCACAAGACCAAACCAAGGTATTTCAATTATGTCCTTAAACACAAATCAGTGAAATGGTTGTCTGCTGAGGACCAACGATTTGCTGAACTTAAGAAAGTAAAAAATTGATGAAAAGAAATATAAGTATTATTGCATGTCCAGAGAAATCAAGGCCCGGAAGATTGCAAATTAGAAATTCTTCCTTTCATCCGTATGAATCATAGAACCTCCTTTTCCTAAGGTACATCAGAAATATTGGAGATGTTGCAGACAAAAGGTTCCCTTCATTGAGATGGTGATTGTAGACGACCTTATTCAGATTTTTCTATAGTGCTGGAATAGGTGAAGAGAAAAACAATCAATCACTCACTCGGAGGTATTAAGTACTTCATGAATGTTTAATTACCATAAACACTACTGGATATCATTCAACAACTTCAGCCATCCCATGGTGAACTCCACTCTTCATATAGGCTTATCATTGCTGAGAACTTCATTCTATGCATCATGTGTCAATGCTTCGGAAAAATGTAAAGCAAAGAAGAATTCATCACTCAGCTTGGCGCTGCAAGTAACACGAAATCATAATTCAATTACGAGAAGAATCATTACTCATCCCATAATCCTCAGTCATCCCATGAATAACTGCATTCTTCATGTGGACACAGCATTGCAAGGAAATGTTCCTTTAAATTCGTGGTCAAAACCAACCAGAGTCTCTTGGTACTAACATATGATAGTACGACAATATCTGAAGATATAATAGGTACCACTTGATGGTAGAAGTGATTTGCCTTTTAGCGGCTTAATAGGAAACCTTTATCAGAACCAATGCTTCAAGAAGGTAACTTGATTTTTTGACTAAACTATTACGAATACAATCATAGGGTTCCTATCATCCCTTAATGAACTGCACTCTTTGATCGGAATTAAAATTCGAAAACAACATGCATGCATCCTTTACCTGAAATTGACCAGCATTTGCTAATGATTAATGTATTTCTCATGTCTTACAAAATAACGTGTGCATCTTTAACTAAGCTTTGGGATGTGGGAGCAACTTGCTGAAATTCTGCAGACAACGTATCAATGGGATTAAGTAGCAAGCAAGAAAAGGATAATACTTGAAAGAATATAAGATTTATTCGACGTATCTGTGTAGGAGCCCGTTAACTGGAAAAACGATGAAACAAACAAACATAAGGCTTTGGTTTTTGCATGAAAACGTGAAAACCAAGACACGGACGTACTGAATTATATGAAAAAGAGCACAGAACATGCAGTATTCTGGTAGACAGCTTGTGACAAAGAATTTGTGACCGGAACAAGAAAGAACTGTCACTTACCATGCACCATCCCTAGCTGATTTTGCTTCGAACTCCACTTGAGCATTATCCGAGGGATTTCTTCCTGTATTTCAAATTGCAAAGTTTTAATGTTCTTCAAGGGCAATTAAAAAGAAGTAAAGAAGCAATCTTATCAAATTGCATCAAAATACAGAAAACAAAATATTTATTCCATGAAGAACACAGACCTGGCATGTTCATTAAATGGCTTCCTTCATATTTACATAATTCTTTTTCAGATTTACATAATTCCTTTTTTATTTAAGAAAATTCAGAAAAGTATTCAGAACATCCAAAAGATTAGTTGCTGCATCTCATAATAATAACAATAAAAATAATAAATAGCAGGCCAATTTCAACATTGTCACAAGCTTGACCAATAATAATATTAAGAATATACAATGATACAAACACAATTGTGGTCCAAATTTTCATCAAATTAAATAGGTTCCCGAGCTTAGTGCGTGACAGTTATCAGCCAGCAGTCAAAAGAAGTTTTTATATAAACATAATTGCGGTCCAAATATCACCAATGAGAAGTCTGAACAATAGATCGACATTTGACAAGGTAAGAGCAACGCAGAAAGTAAGTAAACTTGAAGGATTATTGTACTGGAATTAGACAATAGTTTAATTTAAAAATAAACCTGGTGGAGCAGAAATAGGAGGAGCTACATTTCTGAAGGCAGCTGAATCTTCCCGGGGCATAGGTGAAACACATAGCTTTCCAGGAGCCTTGCCCAATTTCGCCCTTTGGGCATACCTTCTATTCTGAAACCAGTTCCAGACCTGTGTGGATAGCCAAAATAAACAGGAGTTTCAAAGCAAAATATTCTGGATAGAACTAATCAGAATGCTCTTAACCTGTTTTGGCTGTACAACAAACTTCCCAAATCGATCTGGCGATGCACTTCAAGAAGATAAGAACAAAAGCATTAATTTTCTTCTGATCAGTGTTGCAAAAACGCATGCACATCAATGCAAATATTCGCATGTTAACCACTTAATGTACATCCCATACCTGAACTTTTCTGCAAGGGAGCAGATTACTTCTCGAGAAGGTACTGTATTATGTACTTCTTGCAAGCATGCTTCCATTTCTACTACCTTTAAGTAAACCATCACAAGCTCATAACATACCATAGTAATCATAGTTATTAGTTCAATAAGAAAATCCTAATAAGTATATAATTCATTGGTTTGTTAGGAACATAATACAAAGCAACTAGCAAGGAATGTTTCCACATTTACAACCATAAATAACAGATGATAATCCGGTCTAAGCAACATTTTCAAAAATGACATTTAAATATAGTCCACTAATTACTTAAAACAATTGCAAGTTCAAATTAAAAACTTAAGTAAACTACATAAAAATTTATCTGAAAACAATGGCTTTGTAACCCATTAATCCCAAGTCTCAGAGTATATTACTAGACGCATGCAGCATGCCTCTCCTTTGAGTAAATCAAGATTAAGAAAACCAAAATTTTCCTTAAAAATCAGAAATCGCATCTATAAGATAATCTCCAAGCTCCAAATCCATACAAATTCCAGCAATTTAACAGTTATCAACTAACTAAACACCCAACTAGGAACCAAAAAGGACGCTATAGAGTCAGAATCAAAGACCAAAGACCCAAAAAATTTCAAAAAGGCGTAAAAATCACAAATTTGCCACCATAAACTCGTGTGCAAGCTCAAATGCAGAAAAATTTGACATCACATTGCGAAAAGGGCAACTCGGATTCGAAATTAAAACCCTAATTTCTTGTAAAATTAAGAAATAAGACATGAGCTCGAGGCCGGAATCTAGGGTTCCGATCGGAGGTTACCTCGTTCTGCGTGAAGCGGAAGGCCGGGCCTCCGGTGCTCGGCGGTCGGCCCATTTAAGAGATCGATCGCTGGAGAGAGAGAAGTGACGAATATCTTCAACGGCTCTCTCCTCGTCCCTATTTTTCCTCTTTTCCCCTTTTGGGATGCTCTTTTTGTTTTTGCCCCCTCGTTTTATACTGCGAAATTGACATCGTCATCTCCGCTCACGTGATTTACAATGGGCCTAGGGCTAGGCCCAGTTACAGCCCAGTTCAAACGAAAACCTTATATAATCTTGCAATTTTTTATTTTTTATTTTTATTTTTTAAAAAAAAAGAAGAACAGCAGGAAAATCTTGAGAATTTCGTATATGTAACTAATATAGATTTTTCTCACTGAAAAAATTGAGCCGCCAGGAATTTTTGTCAAAAAGTGAGAGATACATACAAAAGGGAAAAATTCGGAGAAGGGCTTTACGTATTGTCCAAATATCATCTGGTTATTTATGTTTAGAAAAGCATCATTAACCTAGGTTTATTTCACAAACTTATGTTAACTCTCATTGATATGTCAATGATGTGGCAGGAAAAGGTGTTAGCGAAATTACGCGCTTCCACTGCCATGTCACTTACATGTTAGCGATATGTAATGATGTTTGTAAAAAGGGCCTAGGATAATGACAAATGTGTGCAGGTGAGGACCACGAGCTGGAGCAGCACCTGTGTGATGAAGAGCGCGTGAACGAAGCTGCGTGAATGAAGGCCCATGAAGGCCCACCCGAGAATCATAATCTCGTGCTTATAAATGCACACGGAAAAACTGGTAGGGTTTTTTTGTGGAAGGAGGTTTTGGCTGCGGTCTTTTGCGGCTACGAAAAAAAA
>BQKN01065763.1:1172474-1186901 GCA_022839385.1 Asparagus kiusianus | reverse complement strand
AAAAAAAAGGCAGAGGAGCATGGAACTTTTGGGCGGCTGATTCATGTGCGAAGGCAGCGGGCAAAGAACAACTTCGGCTCTCTCTTTATGGGATTTGTGCATCCTTTTGTGTGAGGTTTAAAAGTTTGTGTGAGGGTTTAGATTGTGTGATTGTAAACTCTATTTGTATTCTCCCTCTAATAGTAGATCTCCCCCTCCTTGCCCCGTGGACGTAGGCAATTTGCCGAACCATGTAAAATTTGTGTTCTTGTCATGATTTATAATAGCTTCTAGGTTCCCTCGATATTTCAGTCTTAGAACTAATTAGAGGAAGAGCAGATATCTCACTTTGATGAAATATCTGACTTTTAGTTCTTGTTTCCTTTGAGAAACGAGAATTTTGTTGTGATCTAATCTCTTGTTGTGCACCTTGCGCACCGGAGGTGTTGTCGAAATTTTCGCTACGCACAACAAGTGGTATCAGAGCTTCGGGTTGGATTTGGGGCTTGTTCGAAGGATTCGCTGAAGGATTCCTATTTGAAGAATTAGATCGACAACATGGGAGAAACAAGCACATCGGGATCGTCTCTTTCGAAGGCGATGCAGAGTCTGAGCATCAATAACACGAAGATTGATGTTCCAAAGTTCGACGGCAAGATTAATTTCGGATTATGGAGGTATCAGGTGATGGACGCCTTGGATGTACAGAATTTGGAGGAGACTCTTGAGTTACAAGAGAAACCCGCTGATATGGAAGACAAGGTTTGGAAGAAGATGAATAGTAGGGCTTGTGGAGTTATTCGGTCATGCTTGACGCCGGATCTTATTTATGACGTAATGAACGAGACGTCGGCGAAGAGAATGTAGGAAACACTTAATGAGAAGTATCTGACGAAGAGCATTGAGAATCAGCTTCACTTGAAGAAGAGGTTTTATCAATTCAAGATGAAAAAGGGAGTTTCCATTCGGGAGCATATTAACAACTTCACGAAGCTAATTTTAGATATGGCCAATGTAGATATCATGGTTGAGGATGAAGACAAGACGATGCTACTATTGTGTTCATTGCCGGAGGATGATTTTGGTACGTTTGTTCTCACTATGATAAATGGAAGAACTACGGTTAGCTACAAGGAGGTGACCTCGGCTTTAGTGAATTATGAGTTGAGGAAGAGTGGTGGCGAACCTTCCGAGAAGGCATCGGGAGATGCATTAGCAGTTCGAGGCCGTGGTCCAAACCGTCGTCCAGGTGATCGCTCAAGATCGAAGTCAAGAGGTGGCCATAGAAATATTGGTAGGAATCAATGTCGCTTTTGCAAAGAAGAAGGACATTGGAAGAACGACTGTCCAAAGTTGAAAGACAAAGCCGGGAAGAATAAAGGAAAAGTTGTACAAGCTTTGGAAGTGAATGTGTCAAGGCTAGTGATGACAATTCAGATACGGATTCTTCAGGCTATTCCTGCTCTGCATTACCGTCAGTTTGTTACGCTGACTCTACGGAGTGGATGATGGATTCTGGTGCTACATACCATATTTGCCCTAGGAGGGATTGGTTCTCCAGCTTTGAGGAGTTGGAAAGAGGGGATGTTGTGCTCATGGGTAATGATCACGTATGCCCTATTGGTGGTATTAGTACAGTACGGATCCAGATGTGTGACGGGGTGACTCGGGAGCTGAAAGAAGTGAGATTCGTTCCTCAATTGACGAAGAATATCATTTCGTTTGGAACTTTGGAGGCAGCTGGCTATAAGGTGATCTTGGAGAATGCGACTCTGAAGGTCACAAAAGGGTCCATGGTGGTGATGCGAGGTGTCAGGAAAAATAACCTTTACTACTTGAAGGGCAAAACAGTAATAGGGGGTCTGGCAGCTTCGATTACCACAGAGAAAGATACTATCAGCTTATGGCATATGAGATTGGGACACACTGGTGATAAGTCCTTACAGGTATTGGCGAAGCAGGGGCTATTGAAGGGTGCGAAGACCTGCAAGATGGAACTATGTGAACATTGCATACTTGGGAAGAAGACAAGAGTGAAATTCGGCACCGCTATTCACAATACCCAAGGTATATTGGACTACATTCACACAGATGTTTAGGGCCCTTCCAAGCACACATCACTTGGTGGGGCCAACTATTTTGTCACTTTTATTAATGACTATTCTAGGAGAAATTGGGTATACCTGATGAAGCATAAACATCAGGTCCTGGATATTTTTGTGGAGTGAAAGAAGAAAGTGGAGCTGCAGACAGGTAGAAAGGTAAAGACTTTATATTCTGATAACGGTGAAGAGTATAAGAGTGATCCGTTTCTGCAGTTTTGCCGGGATCACGGCATTAGGCGACACTTCACAGTTAGAGAGACACCGCAACAGAACAGTGTGGCAGAGAGATTAAACCGTACCTTGCTGGAGAAGGTGCAATGTATGATGACGCAGAGTGGATTGCCTAGATCTTTTTGGGCCAAAGCATTGGTTTATGCGAGCCATCTCGTGAATAGGTTGCCGTGCACTGCGATACAAGGGAAGACTCCGTTGGAGCGTTGGTCTGGTTCGGTAGCTAGTGACTATGAGTCGCTTCGGATATTTGGGTGTCCAGCTTATTACCATGTCAATGATGGTAAATTGAATCCGAGAGCGAGGAAAGCAGTTGTTTGGTGGAAAATTTGTAGTAAAAAGAATAAAAGAAATTTGATTTGTATTCTCTCGATTTCAATTACAATTTGAATTCCCGATTACAAAAGAGAGGAGAATGATCTGGATTCTCCCCTTTGTTTAATTCTGGGTTCTTCACGGTGCCGATGAGATGCCTCCCTCAAATGCTCGCGTCGAGTTTGCTTCTCGTTGACGATCCGACGTCTTGATTCACTGGAACGTGATCTTCTCCTCACGATTTGACGTTGTGGAGGACTTGTGTGGTAAGTTTGAAACTCTGAATGAGTTGATAACTCTATAAAAGAGTTTATTTAACCGAAATCAGTTAATAAGCCAAGGATGAAAGCTCCGAGGAATGCTCCAGAGATTGAGTGAAGATCCTCTTTTGCTGATCTCTAGATCTCCAAAATCTCCCAAGATCCCAAAGATCTCTCTTGATCTGCCCAAGCCGAAGAGCTCCCAACTAAACTGATTTTTTAGTTATGTATAGGGGATTAAGGGGTGTAACTGCCCCCTTAATTCACTCCTAAGTGGGGCTAAGGGGATGTAACCACCCCTTAAATCACTCCTGAGTGGAGTTGTAATCCCCTCATATCGTGGAAAATGGTTTTAAAACCGTTCAGCTTGTGTTTGAACGAGTCAAACGCAAAACCCGCGTTCTGGCGTGAATTCTACGTTCAAACGTAGTGTCTGGAAGCTTGAACGCAGCGTCTGGAAGCTCATTTGTAGCGTTTTGAAAGCTGCGTTGGTTGTTTGTTGGAAGCTGCGTTTGGCAGTTTGGAAGGAAGCTACGTTGGCAGCTTTCGAAGGCTGTGTTTGTGGCCGAACATGAGCTGTGTTGGCAGTTGGATCTGAGCTGCGTTTGCATCGTTTGGAGCTGAATGTGAGCTGCGTTTGCAGCCAGGTTTAACCTGCGTCCGCGGTCGAATTGACGTTGCGTCTTGATGATGGCATGCGGGGAGGATTTCCGCGTCTTGATTTGAAGAGACCGTCGATTTGTAGTCTCTCTTTGTCAAAGCGTTGCAAAGATCGTCATTTTGTAATCTTTATTTTAGCTCTTTGATATGTGAGGGTCGTCAGATTGTAACTCCCGATGTTGATTGTGGAGGCTATTGATTAGAGCTTTCATCAGTTGTTGCGAAGGTCGTCAGATTGTAGCCTTCATTAATCTACGTGAAAGTCTTTAAATTGTAACCTTTTGGAAGTCGTCAGAGTGTAACTTCCATCATCAGTGTTTTGATGGGGATCGGCTATCTATTGTGATTTTTAGACAGCCTACAGCAGTCTTTGTGGGATTTAGAGATGGAGTTAAAGGCTTTAAGTTATGGGATCCACAAGACAAGAAGATAGTTATTAGCAAGAATGTCATATTTGACGAGGCGTACATGATGAAGCCTCAAGTTCCTCAGCAGGTGGAGGAAGACCAGATTCAAGAGATATCACAGCAGGTGGAGGATAATGTGACTCCACTCACTCCAGAGAGCATTGTATCCATCGAGGCTCCTACAGAGGTGACACTGGAAGGAGATGGGATGACAATCGGGCATTTAGAGGATACAGTGAATGTTGGGACTCAGGAACAGGGTCATGTTCAGGAGTCCATTGCAGCTAATAGACCAAGAAGAAACATTCGTCGGCTAGCTAGATATGATGATGTCATGGTTGCATATGCTTTATCAGCAGAAGTCGTTGATGATTTGGTTCCTTCTACATTGAAGGAAGCAGAGTCAAGCTCTGATTCGATTAGGTGGAGGGAAGCCATGGAGGAGGAGATGCAGTCTCTTCATAAGAACGATACTTGGGAACTTGCAAAGCTACCGAAGAGTAAGAAGGCTATTGGATGTAAGTGGGTGTATGCAAAGAAAGAGGGATCTTCTATTGGGGAAATTAGATTCAAAGCCAGATTGGTTGTCAAGGGATATGCACAGCTAGAGGGCGTTAATTACAACGAGGTATTTTCACCTGTTGTGAAGCATTCGTCGATTCGTATTTTATTAGCATTGGTGGCACAGCTGGATTTGGATTTGGTCCAGATGGATATGAAAACAGCCTTTATACATGGAGATTTAGAAGAGGAGATCTATATGACACAACCTATGGGGTTCAAAGCTGCAGGAAAGAAAGAATTGGTATGCAAGCTGAAGAAGTCTCTTTATGGATTGAAGCAATCGCCGCGACAATGGTACAAGAGATTTGACGGCTTTATGATTGGCCGAGGGTACACGAGGAGCCCATATGACCCATGTGTTTACATGCACAAGCTACAGAATAGTGAGTATATTTATTTGCTGTTATATGTTGACGATATGCTCATAGCTTCCAGGAATACTTCAGCTATTAGAAAGTTGAAAAAGGAACTGTCATCCGAATTTGAGATGAAGGACCTTGGAGAAGCAAAGAAGATATTGGGTATAGAGATTGAGAGAGACAGGGTGAAGGGGAGGTTGAAGTTGACAAAGAGGAGTTACTTGCAGAAGATGCTGAAGAAATTCAGTTATGATGGCAATGCCAAGGCGGTGAGTACTCTATTAGCTCCCCACTTTAAGCTATCAGCTAAGATGTCACCTATTTTAGTTGAGGACCAGGAATACATGTCCAAAGTTCTATATGTCAATGTTGTGGGTAGCTTGATGTATGTGATGATGTGTACAAGGCCAGATTTGTCACAGGTCGTGAGCATGGTATCCAGATACATGCACGACCCCGGAAAGGTTCATTGGGAGGCCGTGAAGTGGATTCTATGGTATATTAAAGGTACCGTGGATGTTGGTTTGGTATTCCAGAAGAATGAGAAGAATGGGCAGGATTGTATTTGTTACGTGGATTCTGATTATGCGGGGATCTGGACAAGCGCCGGTCTACTAGCGGATGTGTTTACACTAGCAGGAGCACTGGTATGTTAGAGATGCATACTTCAGTCTACAGTGGCTCTCTCCACTACGAAGGCAGAGTATATGGCGTTGACTGAAGCTGTGAAGGAGGCTTTGTGGTTGCATGGATTATTGGAGAACTTGGGGATTGCACAGGAGACCCTTCGGGTATATTATGATAGCATGCCAGCTATCTATTTGGCGAAGAACCAGGTTTATCATGCACGCACGAAGCATATCGATGTCAGATTCCATTTTGTTCGTGACGTTTTAGATGACAGAGACGTCAGGTTGGAGAAGATCCACACGAAGGACAACCCTGCGGATATGTTGACCAAAGTTGTTTCAGGTGTCAAGTTTGGTTATTGTTTGGAGCTTTTGAACATTCTTCGGTGTTGAGGCCTTTGGAGGCCATTTAGGTGAACTACGTTCGGCTTGATTCCTTGGGCAAGAGGATACGTAGGAAGTCTTTATGATGCAGCCAATATTGATTTCGATGGGGTGAGATTGTTTGGACTCTCGTTCGGGTTATCGACTTGTTGTAGATTGAGTCCGTTATCGTGAATTGTTTTACGACGTACTGGACACAACAAGTGGGATATTTGGATGCATTTGGTGTCGGTTCAGTTTTGGGAAAACTTCACCGAGATGGAGAATTGTGCAGGTGGGGACCACGAGCTGGAGCAGCACCCATGTGATGAAGAGCGCGTGAACGAAGCCGCGTGAATGAAGTCCCATGAAGGCCCACCCGAGAATCATAATCTCGTGCTTATAAATGCACACGGAAAAACTGGTAGGGTTTTTTTGTGGAAGGAGGTTTTGGCTGCGATCTTTTGCGGCTACGAAAAAAAAGGCAGAGGAGCACGGAACTTTTGGGCGGCTGATTCATGTGCGAAGGCAGCGGGCAAAGAACAACTTCGGCTCTCTCTTTTTGGGATTTGTGCATTCTTTTGTGTGAGGTTTAAGAGTTTGTGTGAGGGTTTAGATTGTGTGATTGTAAACTCTATTTGTATTCTCCCTCTAATAGTAGATCTCCCCCTCCTTGCCCCGTGGACGTAGGCAATTTGCCGAACCACGTAAAATTTGTGTTCTTGTCGTGATTTGTAATAGCTTGTAGGTTCCCTCGATATTTCAGTCTTAGAACTGGTGAGAGGAAGAGCAGATATCTCACTTTGATGAAATATCTGGCTTTTGGTTCTTGTTTCCTTTAAAAAACAAGAATTTCGTTGTGATCTAATCTCTTGTTGTGCACCTTGCGCACCGGAGGTGCTGCCGAAATTTTCGCTGCGCACAACAAAATGTAATGTGGGGGACCCTCGCCAATGTCTCACAATTTATAAACGTAAAGAACGCAAATGATATTCAACTAAGACTTAAGAAATCTCCACTAAAAATTTTCCTATAATTCATTTAACAAACAACTTTCTACTTACTAGTTAGCACTGACGTTCGACATATATCAATTTTAATTACATTCACAAGTGTCAGCATGCTTATGATAACAATATTATCAATAATTTCTTAGTCATAACTGTTAAAACCTAAACTTATAATTTCTAGAGTTTCGGTGCAATGGCGGAGGCTTTAAGATGATATCAGAGCAACCTTAGTTCATAACCTGCTAGCAGATATAAAAGTTGATACTGCTGCGAAAGTCCAAGTTTCTGAAATTTACATTGAGGGTCATAATTTTTATTCTTTAACAGTAACATGTTAAAACTAGGCTCTCTAGGAAACTCATACTCTGCTTGTTGGTCACCCTGCAGTAATAAATCAAAGCTGCAGTATACCTTTCATTTTCTCAACAACTCAAAGCAGAAGCATGAATGCATTACATACTCTCAAATTTGCAACAGGCAGCAAACAGACACAAATTTTGAAACACATATTATTCTTAATAAGACTCTCTGAAAGCAATTTAGCCCACAACATCTTGTGCGGCCTATAAAGTTTGCATCCATGGCGATCAACACCTCAGCGATGAGCATTTGGAGGAGCGCCATGGCCGATACTGGGCCCACGGCCTGGATTTGTAGGAAGAAAGGAATTGACTTGTTCTTGAGTGAGAAGACGCCACTCTGGGATTCTTGTTGCTTGAGCTGGGGAAAGAAGTTGCATCACAATGAGAAGAGGTAGAAAAATTGCAAAAGCAAGAGTGACAGTTTTAGTGTATGTAGCCATGGAATATATTTTGGCTTGAGAACTTGTGTGGGAGGAACTGAGAGGCCTCCTCTTGCTTAAATACTAGAGCTTAGTGAACCAAAAAAGATTGATTATTCTGAACAGACCCTTTTTTTTTTTTTTTTTTTTGGTTGCCCTCTTAACAAAAGGTACAATGAAATGTTGAAGAATCGGAACTGAGGAACATAATTGCTTTCTTAGAGTTAGTTTAGGAGGAAAGCAAAGGAGAATACTTGCTAATGGTTTCTTTATTGTATTTTAAGTACGTTCAACAAAAGCTAGCCCTTGAACAGATTGATCAGCAAAATGATTATGATTATTCTAGTAAGTGTCCCATGATAGTGCAAGCATAAGCCAAATACAACCATCAATTAAAAGCTTTTGGGCCAGCAAGAGAGAATATTTACGTATAGAAGCGAATTAAAATGGTATAAACTAACATGCCCTCATTAGAATAATTAATTAAGATAACATCAACCTTTGAACGTTGTTATGCCCTAGAAATTACCAAGTATTATAGACAGCCAAAAGTCAGGTGTGTATCATGATTAACTGACCAAGTCCGAAAAACCCGAAAGTATGACCCAAATATAGACCTTGTTGATATCTCTTACTTGACCTGAGTCTAAGTCGAAAGACGTCTTCAAGTAAGTTTTACCATATGGGCCCAAAATGAAATGTGTATTCTACTCAAGCTTGTTAGAGAATGTCTCGAATAACGAGATAACCTATCAACTTCAATAGCCATATTTTGCCGCTTAGTTGCCCTCACATTTAATTTTGGGTCAAAGTCATCATAACTCTTCAAACCAAAGTAATGACTCATCGGACTATGTCAGCACATCAGCAGCTCTGTCTTTGTCACATTAAACACAAAAATGACACATTCACCAATGACTGATACGCGTAAAGCACTGTCTGATTAGCCAACTTCACCGACCCGATCAAATTACCAAAATGTCATTCCCATCTTCCTACAAATAGTGGTCATCTCCATTTAATAAAGGTAAGGCAATTTATGCACAAAAACCCTAAAGACTACACTCTTCTCTTCTCTTTTCTTTAGATTATCAGTCGCTGAATTGAGCATCTGAGAGCACTCCAGAAGAAACAACCTCCGGATCCTCTAACCGCTGTTACCTGTGCAGGGAATTGCGGCTCAACATCTCCTTCAAAGCCATAGGCCATCAGAAGGGATTAAGGGACCCCAAAATTGTCCTTACCTCACCTAAATATCATAATTAACTATCTAACATAAACAGTTTTTGGCGCCCACCGTGAGACCTCTTCTTCTTCTTTAGAGAAAATGGTTGATCTTCGGTTCCAAACTATGGACTAACATTCAACTCTGGCTATACCATTCAAGCCCAATTGGATGGATCCACCAAAAGGATTGCTCAAACTCTCTAGCAGTGGTTCGCTTCATTCACAAACGAACTACTCAGCCGCATTATTCAATCTCAGTCTCCTCTGTCGCCTGTTATCCCTCTATACGAAAGGTGGCCCTGCCAACAGGAGTAAGAAGAGTGGATCAGGAAAATTACCTCCCAATTGTCGGAGCCACATCTTGGCAGACAAAAAATTAAAGAGTAGAGAATGCCTTAAGAGAATGCTACAACACATCCAAAGTCCTGGTATCAGTTCTTAGAGTAAACCCAAGGTACAGTGAAAAGTCCTTGTGGCCCAGTCTCGGTCTTCACCAACCCATCCAAGGCATCCTCAAAGCCCTTGATATTAAACTAATGGGTCTTCAAAAAATCCAAGAATGGCCCACAAAACTTTTGCGGGAGAGACTCTAAATAGGATAACACACTGAGCAGAAGCAATCATCCTAGTAAAAGTCAGCTCACCCATTCTGCGATTACAACACCTCAATGAAGAAGCCAACAGGATGTGGTTTGTGTAGTGAACTTGACCTCATCCACGAAGTCAAAGAACAAGCACATCGATCACAAACCCATCAATCATCAATCATTAGTGCATCGTTCAACACTACAATGGCTGAGTTTGAACCTAGAGATTCAAATTAGAGACTTGGTCCTTACAAGAATCACATTCAATAAAGATACTAGATGTAGCAAGCTCACCACTAATTGGGAAAGGGCCCTACATTATTATCAGTAAAACTCACCTGGGGGCATACTAGTGGTAGAGCCAAGATCGGGGGGTTGTCTTAGAGCATCCTCGCAATGCCTAGGCACAAGGCCTTGTGACTCGGTCTCCTCCATCTCGTCCAAGGCACAAGGCGTTGGTGTCTTTTCAGAGTAAAACCAAGGTATGAAGGAAGCCCTTGCGAATCAATCTCCATTGACTCGTCCGAGGCACAAGGCATTGGTGCCTTTTCACAAGTAAAACCAAGGCACACCATTGACTTGGAAAAAGCTTCCAAAGACCTTAGTATCTTTTTAGAGTAAACCCCAATGCATGTACCAAAGTCCTTACTATTAGCTTCCAAGAGTAAACCCAAGGCACAAAGCTCTTACAACTAATTAAGTCATCAGAGGCAACATAAAGACCTTAGGCATACAACAATAAGGTACCACTCGGTCCTCGTTAACTTGCTCAAAATGAAAATACTCACGTCTCTATTGTCACCGACTCATTTGAAGAAATTTCAAAATCAATTCACAAAATGAGAAGCAACTAATGACTAAGTGTAAAAGAATGAATCAATAAAATTAAGTCTTTCATTCATGTACAAGAATACTACAGAACCTTTTACATGACTCGGTGAATATAAATAAAATAGAAAATATATACAATCTCTTCAAGGAGTAAAACTCGAGGAGATAGATGGAGCAGAACCCAAAGTAGCGGTGGGGGCCAAACTTGAACTAGAAGCAACAGGAGGAGGGAATCTTTTTAAGTAGGATGAGGATGATGAATTGGATTCATCACTGGAGCCTTCACCTGCAACTTCATCTGATCCACCATCTGCCCTCATCCTCCTCCAATATTCCCAGCCCAACTTGCACCTCGAGCATCTTGAGAATGTCGAGGCAACTATTGACCTAAGATGGATACTTGAAATAGTCGAGCTTCACCAAGAGCTCTATGGGGAGTTGCGTCATTAAATAATCAAACCCCCCTTACAAGCGAAGGCAACCTTAACTTTACCGAGAGCACCATTATGGTACTTCTTGATTATTTCGGTCCTAAAAGTAATTGACTTCAGAAAAGCCACTCAATTTTCAAGCTCCTAGACTCGATTGAGGAAATAGATGCATTGTTGTTCGACCGCTTGAGCTACTCAGACAGCTTGTTTTTGGAGGGTCTCCTAAAGAACCACCTCCTCCTTCAGCTTAGCCCTCAATTCCTCCGAGTCGAGATGAGCCATTCTAGCCCTCTTGAAGGCATCCTCCTTCTTCCTCTTCTCGGCTTGGACTTTTGACTGGAGATATATGATCCTTTCCTCAATAAGGTCCAAATCATGGTGGAAATAGTCAATATCCTCTTTTAGGCCATTTATGTCCTCTCAGGTTTTATTAAGATGAAATGCTCGCCAAGAACCTTTGACAGTAATCTTGAGATCCTTATCCTTACGAGTCAACTCATGCTCTATCACAACCCGACTCCTTCTAAGCTTGTCAAGCTCACCCCCCTTGAAGTCGCTAGTAGATCAACCACCTCAAGAGCCTCCTTATGCATCTCTAGCTTGCCCGAAACTTGTGGAAGAGTTCCTAAGACTTTTCGAGTCGATGGAACAACTTGAACTCTATAAGAGCCCTCCCAGGTGAGATAACTCTAGAGAGCTTGACAAAGGCCGGCATTGGGTGCCCCACTCAACATTGTCACATCATTTAGGAGAAGGAACTGCTTGATGGCCTTGGCTTGGTCAGCTTGAATTCTAGCATTGACCCCCTAAAATAAATCTCGCGTTCGGGGACAAAACATTCTCCTCCAATTTTGTAGACCCCATCAAAATTGCCCTAGACTTCTCCCAAGTGTGAGGGTTGACGGGGCATAAAAGTATATCTCTAATTTTGCAAGTGCACAATCATCAAGTTATAGTATAAAAAGTTATCAATCCCACGAGGAAGGTGTTTGTAGGAGAAAATCAAAATCGGTTTTTATGTTGTGTGTGTGACAATTAGGAGTGATGGATGTGATTGTGGAGAGATAGAGAGAGTAAAAGTGATTGTATGTAAATAAAAACAAAACGAGATTGAGAGTGGAGAGATAAAGAGTGGATGTGATAAAGTATAAATGTAAACAAAACTAACAAAAGGGAAGAGAGAAAGATGAAGGAAATAAAATTAGGAAACAAATAAGAGAAAAATCAATAATAAAGAAAAAAAATAAAGAAAGTAAAAGATGGAGGATTCAATTAGAGATATGAGGAATCTAGAATTGAATCTACTAGCTAGTTTCATGTAATTTTTAGAGTTCCCACAAGTATTAGTTTCACATCGTTAAAAAAAAGGGCAATTCCCTAGAGGGTTCTAGCCTCAGGATGAATCAAAGAAAAGAAAAATAAATAAAATAAAAACTAATCCCAAGAGGGTTCTAGCCTTAATGTGAATATTGCAAGAAAATAAAGTCTAAAGTAGAAAATAAATTGCAAAAATCTAAACTACAAAATAAATGCAAGAATTTAAAGCAATGAAGTAAAGACATAAAAGTAAATCTACTCTACAAGTATGAAAATAAATCTAAGGTAAGAGGGTTCTAGCCTCTTGGCTATTTAAACAAGAAAATAAATTAAAAGGTAAATTTATTAATAAAGAGAAAATTTACATCCCAATAGGGTTCTTGCCTCAAGGTGATCGCAAACCTTCATCTTGATCTTCATCTTCATCTCACCTTCATCTTTATAATCAAACAAAGAGAAAAAAATATGAAGAGGTGAAAATATTTCTTTTAATTACAACAAAAAGTTATAATTTAGAAGGCCTTCCAATTAAGAGTAACCCTCCTCTCCAAAAGGAGTTTTTACAAAATATTTCATACTTGAACTCCTCACTCTCTACCCCTATTTATAGAGTATCACAGCAAATATCAATCCTTGGATTAAATTTGATCCCCAAGTTAATCAATTTTAGCCTTTAATCTGTAACAGTAAACTTGGTATTGATACTGCTATCGATACGGGTATCGATACTGCTGTCGATACGGGTATCGATACTCAGTCATTTTGTTCTTTAGCCGATCTTCTCTTGTGTGTATGAGCTTAGACTTTTTGGGCTTTTTGAGAGATGAGATATTGAGTTCTTATTGGGCTTTTATTCATTAACTTGCAATTAAGATAAAACACGTTTATTAGTAACTTATTTATTTAAATTAAATAGATAATAAGGGTATAAAAATATAATAAAAATGTGATTATCAAGGGGGAGCTCCTTAATACGGTGGGTGAAGGGTCACTCATATCGACCCTCATGTACAATAGCTTGGAAGTCCGACCCCTTCTTGATGACCAACTCCTCCTCTCTAACAACCAGCTCCTTAGCTACAAGCTCCTTTTGGGATCTCCTAGAAGGCTAGGGACCCCCTCCCAACTTGACCTATGTTTCAACACTAACCTCCTCCCTATTTGAAATCTTAATTTATGCCAACTCTAAAAGAGAAAGATCCTCTTGAGCTACCTCCTGCTTGGTAGTCAGCTGCAAGAACTTGTCACCCAAAGCAATGACTTTGGGTGAGTGAACTGGGAACACCTTTGGAGCTAGTGCCTCGCTGTCCTAGCTAGATGCAGCCTCAATCTGCTTAGGTGTAGGCTATGTAGTCTGAGTTGTTTCATCTCCAAGAGCAAAGAGCTCCTACATACCACCCTCCATTCGACGATGACCCTTGGAGACTGTCTTCTTCCTCTTCTTCTTAGACCTCTTAGTTTTAATAGTAGATTTGTTAGAACCTAGATCGTGCTTAGCCGTAATCTTAGCTGGGGCTTTCAGGCATATAGCTTGGAGCTCTCTCACCTCCAACTAGGTACTTAGACGTTTTCGAGGTACAGTAGAAGAGTTGCCCTGGGGGTCCTCTTACAGTCGCTCTTCGGTTGCTAAGAGCATAGCTTGAGCCTGATCTATTTCAGTAGTGGGTGTAGGGGATATTTTAGTGGCTCAAAGCACAGAGTTGTTAAATAGATTTTCCCAACATCGGGATCCCTTATATGCTAGGATCTTCTCCAAGCCCTGCTTCTCCATAATCATGAGATGCACAGCCCTCAAACCCTCTTTCTTGATCTCTAGCCATAGAGGATGTGCCAAAATTGGGTCGGCTTGCTGGCCTTGGCACACAGCAGATGATCTAGCATGCCTAACGTTAGCTTGACGTTCACCTGATGACAGATCACAAGAAAGGCCACTAAAAAGTTGATGGAGTTCGACTTCAACTACACCAGTGAGATCTCTAGGACCCTGAAAACCTACTGAAGCAATGAGTGCAGTGGCGGACCAAGGGCATAATCAAGATGGTGCCAGTATATCAATGCCAAATCACCACTATGAAGATAAACAAGATGTTCCCTCTCCAGAGTTAACATTGTAAAGGATCTAAGAATGTCATGGTCTTAGGCATACCTCTCCAAATAGGCCGGTAGCACCATCGACTTGTACTCACGCGACAGAGCAATTCTAGCCTCGTCTCGAACAACAGCAGGTTGAGCACTGAAAGTCGTCGGAGCGATTGAAGAAAATAATTGTAGAATGGCAAATTTTCTACAGAAAAAGAAGCTGGAAACTCTTGCTGGCTACACAAAGTTTCTAGGGCTTTGGAAAGTGCGAAAGCACTGGAAGAACTGGATA
>BQKN01065763.1:1120333-1143845 GCA_022839385.1 Asparagus kiusianus | reverse complement strand
AAAAAAAAAACAAGAAATTAATTTCCTTAAGTACATCTCACATCATCCAATAATATACCTCCAACTCATCTCATCTCATCTATTTTCTTATTTTTAAAGACGAACCAAACACAAACAACCTCAAAACATCATCCAATAATATACCTCCAATTCATTTTCTTATTTTTTTAACCAACCAAACAACCTCAAAACAAGTTTTTAAAAAAATCACTCACATCATCCAATAATAATGTGACAACTCATCTCATCTCATCTCCTATTCTATAATTTCCTTTTTTTTTAACCAACCAAACAACTTCAAAGTAATTATAATAGGAAATAGGTTTCCTAAAGTTTGATTTCCCAGTTTTTTTGGCCAAACAAACAGGCCCTAAGTATAATTTCATGACGTCCTACGTATATTACAATTTTATAATATGTTTCTATCCCAAAACTATACTGGTTCTTTTGCCGAACCTATAATTCAATTTCAGTGGTAATCAAAAAGTTCTTGACACTATCCTTTAAGTCTAATTTTCTTTTATTTCTATTTTTATTTTTTGTGAAATTGTTATAGTTTTTATTTGATTCATATTGATTTATTTTACAAAAGCTACTCTAAATTAGGTGTGTTACAACTCAAGGAAGTTGAAATTTTAACCATGTATATCATGGGAAAAGCGTCTTACATGTTAATATTATCTTAATGGGTTTGTAACTATTATTTCAATAATATCTAACATATTGTATAAACCGTAAAGGAAATAATTAAAAAAATACAATATTACAATATAATAGATATAATAATATTTTAGTGAGTCCCGTGCATTGCATGGGGGAAGCAAAGGGTACCAAAGACATCAAAATTTATGAGTGCATAATAAATTTTTATTTTGAAATAAATATTTTTATTTTTTTAAACTAAACAAATAAATGACAAAATTGATTTTCTAATATCCACTTTGTAACATGGTATTTGGGTTGGGTAATTTATTCAATGAAAGCAAATATATGTGTCGACAATATTACTCTCAAATTTTATAAATATATTCAAGTTGACAAATTTTTTATATAATATTAAAAGTTTTAGCGCACTGGCTAGAAGAAAACATTTTTTTACCAAGATACAAATTCACAGCAAAATAATTGGTGGTGTGAACCTTTTCTAGCAAATAGTTGTGAGCTATTTTAACATTTTGATAAAATAATATACTAGAAAAAAAACTGGGGCATCGTGCAGGTATGACACTAGTTAGAAATCTATATTATTAGATGTGATCTACTATATACTAAGTGTTGTGCGCAGCGGAAATTTCGGCAGAGTTTCTGGTGCACAGTAAGAGAGAAAGATCAATAAGAATTCTCGTCTCACTAAGAAAACAAGAATCTTAAGCGAAAATCTCAACAAAGTGAGATATCAGCTTTTCCTCTCATCAGTTCTAGGGCTGACTTGTCGAGGGATCCTAAAAGCTATTACAATGGCCACAAACACAAACAAACCAATTTTACGTGGTTCGGCAAATTACCTACGTCCACGGGGCAAGGAGGGGGAATCTACTATTAGAAAAAAAAGAATACAAATGGGTTTACAACTCTCACAATCTAAACCCTCAAATAGGCTTCTTGCTTTTCTTCTCAAGAAAAGGTCAACCTCCAAAAGACTTTTTCTCTCCTCACGAAGTCTGCACGCTGCCCAAGAACACCCTGCCTTTGCACAGTCGCCGAAATTCTTTCCTCTGCTTGCGCCCTACCTTTGCATTGTTCCTTGTACCGCTACAGCCGCTTTTCTCCCCCTCTCAATCTTGCACCAAAGACTCACGAAACCATATGCTAGGATATTTATAAAGCTCTGCATAAATCATCTCTTCACGCGGAATTCAATGTGGAGAACCCAAATATCCGCTGGCCTTTGCAAACATCCGCTGGGCAATAGCCTCCCACGCGAAAAACATCCATTGGGCAATAGCCTCCTACGCGGTTTGCTGGCTTTTGTGCACTGGCTCTTATCACTTCACACATTATTCCTTGAGAACTTGATCTTTTCACATGGTTTTTCGTTTTGCTTTGTCCAGCTCAAAGTCATAGCCCCTCAAAAGATCCACTGGATCTTATAATCTCTCAGCCATTCACGCTCTCCAACAATTCTCCACCTCGGCAAAGTTTTTCCAAAACTGAGCCGACACCAACCAAAACAAATACCTCACTTGTTGTGTCCAGTACGAAGTGAAACAATTCACGACAACAGATTCAATCCATAACAAGTCGAGAACCTAAATGAGAATGTGACCACTCTCCATATGTCAGTATCTACTCACCAAATCGGTCTCACCCCCATCAAAATCAACTAATCCAAACCGGCTGCATCTGAAAGACTGCCTACGTATCCTCTTGCCCAAGGAATCAAGCCTTCACATAGTTCACCCAAATGGCCACGAACGACCTCAATCCAATAGAAGAGTTCATAACCCTTCTCCAATATCATCAATTCTGCGATGGATAGCATCTCCAATGGCCTCAAACACCTCCACCTGAGGTGAACCAATGACCATATCCAAACTACATCTATCAGCTGCACTCGAATCAAAACCCAACTCATCATCTGCATCGAAAACCAAATGATCTCCAAACTATGTCACCTCAGCTGGAATCCCAAACAATGTAGTATCATCTGGAGTAATCTTCACCCAATGTGGAGTAGCATCAATCTCCACCTGCTGCGATACAACTAAGGTCTGTCCAAAACTCTCCACCTGCTGAGAGTCAATTGGCTTCCTCATCGAAGCCTCATCCAAAGTGACACAATCACACCTATCTTCTAATAGAGTTTTACCTCCAATCACAGCAGTTGATAACTCTTTAATAGGATGACTCAAATATATCAAAGCCTCAGTCCAGAACCTCTTCTGCAAACCATTACTCGACCACAAATACCGATCCTCATCCAGCAAGGCACGGTTCTCCAAATTTAACACCCTATCTAGTTACCCCAAGATTTTCTTTCCAACGAAGTATCTTGAAATGTCGTGACCTCAGCTCCAATACAAAAATAGATCCATCTTGTACCTCTTACCAAAACCAGAATGGAGTACCTTCACCTTTCTGTCTATCTCACACTTCTTTAACCTGCTGGATACTACTAGGACTTTCTCCAAAAGGGATTTGGTTGCAAGCCAAACACGCCTAGAACAGCCACCAACAAAGGAAACCAAACTTCTATTACCTCCCAATGATGCCCCCTTGGAAGGCCCCCAAACATCCACGTGAACTCCTCTAGAACGACCCTTAGCACGGTGAATAGAGGTGCCAAACTTCACCTCGGTCTTCTTGCTCACATCAACATGTTCATTGGACTTCAAACTGTAGGTCTTCGCACCCTCTTTCAATCTATGCAAGGAATCAATACTGGAATGGCCAAGCCCCAAATATCGCAGTCTAGTCGAATCAATAGAAGTCGCCAGTTCTCCACCTGCCATTATACCTCCAGTCAAGTAATACAGGTTATTCCTCTTGACGTCCTTCATCACAATCCGAGAGTCTTTCACAATCTTAAGAACATGTACTCAAATCGAACATTCAGACCCTCTCCAACCAAAGCTCCAATCGAGATCAAGTTCTTCCTCAAAGAAGGAACATATCTCACATCATTTAACTCCCTAACAGTCCCGTCAAATATTTTGATGTGAATTCTTCCTATCCTAAGGATCTGGCATGCACGGTTATCAGTCATGTACACCATACCATTATCCAGCTTCTCAAAACTAGAGAACCATTCCCTTCTAGGGCACACATAATATGTCACACCACTATCCAACATCCACTCGGATTCCTTCGAATAGCTACATGTAGGACTGATAGAAAGTGAATAAATAGAAGAGTCAGAAATATTACCATCCAATACGATGTTTGCTTCTGATGATGGTTGCTTCCCTTTTCCCTTCTGCTTATTCTTCATCCATTCGTTGAGCTTTGGGCAGTCTTTCTTCCAATGACCAGTCTCATTGCACCAAGCATACTGATCTTTTCCAATTGTAGGATGTCCTACTCTAGACTGTAACTTCAAATTCTTTCGATTTGGACCCTTTCCTCTTGCGGCCAACGCCTCTGCTACCGACTCAGTCGAAATCTCCTTATCCTTCTTCTGAAGCTGATAATTCACTAGTGCAGTAGTGACCTCACTATACGAAAGAGATGCCTTCCCATTAATCAGAGTAAGGACGAAGGTCTCATATTCCTCGTCGGGCAAGGACCTCAATAACAGCAACGCCTTGTCCTCATCTTCAATCATGACATCCACATTCGCTAAATCCACAAGAAGCTTTGTGTAGGTGTTCATGTGATCTCTAATTGATGTTCCCTTCTTCAACTGGAAACGATAAAGTCTCCTCTTCAAATACAAGCGGTTCTCAACACTCTTTGTCAGATACTTGCTTTCGAGAATCTCCCAAATCTTCTTCGCAGAAGTCTCATTCATCACATCATATTTTAAATCTTGAGTCAAATAAGATCTAATCACACCACACGCCGTTCGATTCATCTTCTTCCAAACCTTTTCTTCAATGTCATCTAGCTTGCCATCTAACTCTAAGGTATCCTCCAAATTCTGCGCGTTCAGCGCATACAAAACCTCGCATCTCCATAATCCAAAGTTGTTTGCACCATTAAACTTCTCCACATCTATCTTCATAGAGTGGATATTCAAACTCTGAATGGTCTTCGCGCCAGAAGCACCACCTTCGACACCCGAAGTACCTTCTTTCCCCGATATCTTTTTCAACACACCAACGAACGAAGAATAGATCCAAAACTGAAAAGATAGAGTCTTTATCAAAAGATCCCACCTTATCACCAAACGAAGCCCTAGACGAGCCTCCAAATTGATCTACTCCTCCAACCAAGACAAAACCCTAGATCTGGAACCTGGGCTCTGATACCACTTGTTGTGCGTAGCAAAAATTTTGACAGAGTTTCTGGTGCACAATAAGAGAGAAAGATCAATAAGAATTACAGTCTCACCAAGGAAATAAGAATCTAAAGCGAATTTCTCAACAAAGTGAGATATCTGTTCTTCCTCTCATCAGTTCTAGGACTGATTTGTCGAGGGATCCTAAAAACTATTATAATGGTCACAAACACAAATAAACCAATTTTACGTGGTTCGACAAATTGCCTACGTCCACAGGGCAAGGAGGAGGAATCTACTATTAGAAAAAAAGAATACAAATGGGTTTACAACTCTCACAATCTAAACCCTCAAATAGTCTCCTTGCTTTTCTTCTCAAGAAAAGGTCAACCTCCAAAATACTTTTTCTCTCCTCACGAAGTTTGCACGCTGTCCAAGAACACCCTGCCTTTGCACAGTCGCCGAAATTCTTTCCTCTGCCTGTGCCCTGCCTTTGCACTGTTCCTTGTACCGCTGCAGCCGCTTTTCTCCCCCTCTTAATCTTGCACCAAAGCCTCATGAAACCATAGGCTAGGATATTTATAAAGCTCTGCATAAACCATCTCTTCACGTGGAATTCAATGTGGAGAACCCAAATATCCGCTGGCCTTTGCAAACATCCGCTGGCCTTTGCAAACATCCGCTGGGCAATAGCCTCCCACGTGAAAAACATCCATTGGGCAATAGCCTCCCACGCGGTTTGCTGGCTTTTGTCCATTGGCTCTTATCACTTCACACATTATTCCTTGAGAACTTGATCTTTTCACATGGTTTTTCTTTTTGCTTTGTCCAGCTCAAAGTCATAGCCCCTCAAAAGATCCACTGGATCTTATAATCTCTCAGCCATTCATGCTCTCCGACACTAAGAAGTCTAGACGACTGTCCTTAAACACTCGCTTGTTAAATCTGAGAAGCAAGCCTCGGGAGGGGGGGGGGGGTAGGATTGCCTATTATTTTCATAATATTACGGAATATGCAATGGAAATAATGCAAACTATTAAACAACTAAAAACATGAAAATAACTAAATCTTTACACATGAGAGTTTTATAGTAGTTCAGATAAGTCTTACATCCACTCTTCCTTCTTGGGAAGGGGCTTCCTTACTATGATCGAGTTCTTCTAAGTCACAAACCCAATGAAGTAAGCGTACAAGACCGCACACTAGTTTACTCCAAAAATAGTCTTTTAACCTAAACTCCTCGCAATAAGTAATCCTAGCTCTAGCTAGTTCCCAAAATTTTGAAACATTACATGCGACTAAAATAATCTTACAAGCCTTTTGATCAATGAATCAAACTCCAAGGTGCTATAAGTGAAGATCTAGAAGTTTGATGTAGCCTCTAAGCTCCTATGGTTACTCTCCTTGTAGTTGATTGATTAGATGATGAAGAGCACACTGAGTAAGAGATTGACGAGGCTTCGGGGGATCAAAAAGCTTCTTCTTTGTTGATCTCAACAAATCCTACCTTTTCTCCCTCTCTCTCCTTTTTTTCTCTCCAATTTAGGTCAAGAAAAGCATCTTGAAACGTATGAGAGGATGGAAATGAGATATACTGAAATGAACAGCTATGAATGAATCTTAAATATGAAATTAGTCATGTGTCCATCGATGGTCGAACTTGATCATGGATGGTGAAGTGATGTTAATCGATGGTGGATTTGCTTCATTGATGATCCAGGCTTCTATTATGTCAATCATTGATGGTGGCAATTGATCATTGATGGTCCATATTGGATCATCGATGGTCAATTTTACCATCGATGATTTGAACTTCTCTAGACATTTCAATAATCAGTGGTTGCTATGATTAACAATGGTCCATAGAGGATCAACGATGGTCCATTCTCGGTCATCGATGGCTAGTATTCTGAAATCAACTATTGAGATAATTTTTTATACTAATCACCTTGTTCTTGTTTCATACCTATGTAAACTTGTATCAGATCATCTCAAACACATGTTAGACTCAAATGAATGTTTATTATTATTCAAACAAGAGATATAGTACATACATCCTAACATCAACTTACACTTGGGTATAGTTTTGTTTAAGATTGGATTTAGGGTTAGTTAGGGGTTGGGTTATAGTAGGGAGCACATGTTCCCCTATTAGAGCAAGTGATAGCGACAGTCGTTGAATGTGATTTCCACTAGAACTCCTCACATGGTGACCGCCGATAGAACTCCTCACTAAATATATATCAACCAGAAAGTCTAAAGTTAAGCGACTGTCCAATCACACTCTTTGTAATTTGGACATGGACATGTGTCCCTGCAGTAAATTGGGTATAGTTTATGTGCCAAAGAGAAGTGCTAGTAGTAGTCGCGCAAAGCAACTGCCGGCTTTCGCCCCAAAAATGAGGCTGGGGTTGGGTTAAGGGCTAGGTTCTCCCTTAGCCTAACCCCAACCCTCTCTATTTTTGGGGGCAAAACCGAGCGATTGGTGGCAGCCCGAGTGCTGCTTGTAGTCCTACGTGCCAAAAATGGTAAGATTTTCTCAAGCTTGTAGTTGTCCCTTTTATTTCTTTGGTAAACAATGATAAATGGTACATTTCACGCACACAACCCCTTATATTTTGAGGCCTTACGAACATAAATATCTTAAAATTTATTTATTCTTTTAACCTCCCGGACTCGTCACTTTTCACCCTAGAGTAACATCAGATTTAACGATTGTGCCAAGCATTTGATAACAAAGAATGAAATTACCTCTAAGTTTAATAAAATTACCCCTTCATTCTTTTGTTTTAGAATTTTTGAGAGTTATACTTCAAAAATGATATTTTGATCATTTTATTATTGATAGGTAACACCATCAGGGGGGATTCATAGTTCAAAGGGGTTAAGTGGGACACCTCAAAGTTTGAGAGTGTTAAATAGAATAAATTATGTTTGTAGGGCTCATGTGCAAAACCCCAAAAGTTTGAGGGTTAAGTGATATGTGAAATTTAGCCAAAGTTAAATGACTGCAAGTTTTTAATATAAGCAGGGGCAAGAAGGCAAAACTGCACACGTTTAATCAGTACCCATTTAAACGGAGAAACAGGGACACGTGTCCCAACCAGAAAGAGTGTCATTAGACAGTCGCTACTGTCTTAAAGTGACTGCACCTAGACTTTCTCTATATCAGCTATCTAGAAATAAAAAAAAATTCAAATCCTTGACAATCTTATTTGTAAAGGAGGCTGACAACTAATTATATGGCTATTTGTTTTGTTTTAATGGGCTCCAAAGTTAATTTTTTTTAATATAATTTAGATAAAGAATATAACTCAAGAGGTTTGCTGAGTGAAGAGATATTATTGTTGGATTGTCAAGAATGTAGATGATCTTTAGGTAGAAATAAAGTCTTAAAGGATTTAAATATGTGTTCTTCACTTCAGAGTTTACCGGCGATCGACCGAACCACCAACTGATTTATTTTCCTAATTTCAGAATTCTAATTTGATATATAGGGATTTGAGAGTTTCTGTAGTATATGAAAATATCTCTTGAGAAGTTGTTGTTATAAAAGAAAAATAAAGAAATCTTAGAGAGAATCCATAAATCATTGATAGAGATCGTACCTCATTTTCTGCAGGAGAATCAGGAGATTATTGGTCTTACTTGTGTAGTCAGTAGTCTCTCATTTGAATAAATGAAGATTTATTTGTCGTCCTTATAGACATTGGACCTGCTTGGATTATATAAAAAAATCTTATACTTGTGATGGTCGACTCTTTCCTGTAATTGATTGATTTGATTTTCTTTGCTTGATCTTGATTTATGATCGCCCACACCAGATTTTTCCGTAACATATACATCACGTGTCAGAATAGGTTTAACACGAGATGAGATCTTCAAAGGTAAAAGTTACTCCATCAAAAAATTTAAAAAAAAGTATAAGTCGCAAGATGAAAATGAAAAGGAAAAATTATGTCAATGCCTCAAAAATAATAACCATTCTAACTGTTTCCCAAAAATAATAACCATTCTAACTGTTTTCCACGTGCTGCAACATTTAAATTGAAGATCTATGTGCTGCAGTTTTTCTTTAGCAATTATTCCCTGTCAACTAAGTATAGAGAGAGAATTAAAAAAAAAAAAATCACAAAATGCCATTATCTCTTCAATTCTTTTCTCTTTAAATCTAATGGTCATGGCTTCTCATTCCTTCTCTTTTCTAACCTATCTCCTTCATCTATCACAAGCAGTTAGCATGGTTTCACGATACATGCATGACCCGGGTCTGGGTCATTGGGATGCCGTGAGATGGATTTTGAGGTACATTCGAGATACTCTCAACGTTAGTTTGATGTTCGAGCGGGACACTAATGGTGGGCAGTTATATATTGGATACATAGATTCTGACTATGCTGAAGATTTGGATAAGCATCGGTCTACGACGGGATATGTGTTCACTTTGATCCGTGCGCTGGTGTGTTGGAGATACACTTTACAGTCTATAGTTACTTTGTCGACGACAAAGGGAGAGTACATAGCGATTACAGAGGCTGTTAAAGAGGCAATTTGGCTTCAAGGATTTTTGGAAGGCCTTGGTGTTTCGTAACTGTCTGTCACTATTCATTGGGATATTTGGTGAAGAATCAAGTTTTTCATGCGAGGACGAAACACATCAACGTTCTCTATCACTTTGTCTGGGATGTTCTTGAAGATTGGATGTAGAGCTCATGAAGGTCGACACAAAAGACAATCCAGCAGATATGCTCACGAAGGTGGTCCCTAGCAACAAGTTTGATTACTATAGAAACTTGTTACAAATTTACGCTTGTTGAGGCCTGTTAATGCCATTTGGATTAACTACGGGCAACTTGATCCTTTGGAAGAGGGGGTACGTAGGCAACCACATTGGTGCAGCCGGAGTTGGAGAGATGACGCATTGGTGCTCATGTTGGCATCTGATCAATTTTGGAAATACTTTGCCGAGGTGGAGAATTGTTATAAGAGGCAAAAAATCACAAGAAAAAAATAGCTACATGAAACACTCTGGTCGGTCGACAGATGAGTGTGATTAGTCGACCGATACTCTGGTCGGTCGAATGAAGGATGTGATCAGTCGACCGATAGTATGCACGTAGAAACTATAAAATCACACTAGATAGTCGACTGATGAGCCTTCATCATTCGACCAATGAGGCTTCATCAGTCGACTGATGAACACCTACCAGTCGACTGGTGAGGCTTCATCAGTCGATCGATAACGGGTTATTAGGTTGAATTGTTTTCTTTAGATTTGGGTGTTTATATAAATAGAAACACGTTTGTTAGGAATTTTAATCAGAGAAAAGAGGTTGTTTTGTTCACTTTGAGAGGAAGATTATTTAGAGGGAGTGAGATCTTGTTGGTTAGGGTTATGGTGAGCGTTTGAGAGTTGTAACCCATTGTGTTTCTCCTCCATATATTAAAATCTCCCCATCCTCTCCCCGTAGACGTAGACAATTTCTCGAACCATGTAAATCTCTGTATTTGTGATTGGTTTTGGTCGTTTCATTGTGAATTGTGCTCATGGTGTTCTTTGGTCGTTGCTTACCGACTCGTTATGAATTTGTGCACGCTTCCACCGGGTGCAACATCTAGTATGACAAATATTACCCTGATATAGTGATAGCAAAGATAATTTGATATGATCTACAACTATATTATTATTACTTGCAATATCCAGTGAAAGAGAAAATATTTTTCACATTTAAAATTTCTTTCATTATTAAATTTATAATATTTAAACCAATATGTGAATCTTCAAATGAAATAAAAGAAACAACTCTTTTAAACATTTGACAAGTGCCATCAATCTAGTGTGCTGTGATATATAAATAACCAATTTGTGCTCTAGATATCCAAATATCAGAATTTAGAGAAAGTTTACAATTTAAGCTTTGAAAATAAGAAATTACTTTTTTTCCCTCATGATAATATTTTAGAATATCACGTGGACAAGTTTAACGAGAATTTTTTGAAATAAGGGATAGAAACCATCTCTAATCATATTATCAAATTCATCATCTTGTGCTAATTTAAAAGGAAGGTTTTTAGGAATAATAAACCTAATGATGCATTTCCTAAATTTAATTACATCATAGCTCCATGAACCGAGCTTGCCATTGAAGGATAATTGAGAGAGTAGAGATTGACGGATGTCACCTTGAGACGTTGCTTGTACTCTATTGTGTTTTTCCAAATGACATTTGAGGTAGTTAGTGCCGCTCTTATGATGATATTCAAAGATATGGCTGCATAACGGACATTTGGCCTTTTGGGTGAGAAGTTTTTCGTGTTGATAATTGGTGACTTCTATCTTCTCATAGAAAGCCCACATTTTGGATTTTGGCCTTTTAGGAGCCCTAGATTTTGGACCATAACCGTCGGGTTCAGGATCAACATTGGTAGTAAGAGTAGTAGCTCTAGGATTCATTTCAGAAGTTTGATTTTGCCCTTTATAATCAGAGGAGGAGGCCATTAGAATTAGAGAATTACAGAGTATTAAAAAGTATAAGAGAGAATAAGATCAGAATTAATACTACATTAGAGAGAATAAGAGAGAAGTATATGAGTTTTGGTTGAGAAAAATAAGTGAAACCACGTCTATTTATGGAGGCAACCCTCTAGCCCAATGACCAAAATACCCTCAAAATTTGGCAGTTTTGGGCCATTTTTTGGGTATTTTGGTCATTTGACAAAAAATAGTCGTTATAGGCTATTTATTCTGCCCGAATTGGGCAGGAGAGCAAGCCGAACTTGGTCCAACGACTATTTTTCTAGCCATTGGGCCAGGTCCAATTCCAGATCAGGCCGGGCTTTTGAGCCTGGCCTAGTTCAATAGCTAATTAAGGAGCCGATACCGGCCTGGCTAGTGGCGGAGCTAGGGCTTCCTTGCCCTGGGCAGCTGCCCAGGGCAAGAATGCGGCCGGCGATGATGGTGGAGCCAGGCTGCCGGAGGAGCTAGAGCTTGTGCTTGGGGTGGTTGCCGCCGGCCCCGCCCGAGCGACATTGCTTGGGTCCATTAGCTGGATTGAATGATCGAATAGGATAGGATTGAAGTGAAATTTGAAGAGATGGGGATCTCCAGTTTTATTTTGCTACTCTATGAAATTGAGAGCTTCTCTCAAATTGTAAGTGTATTTAGATCCAGCGACTGTTCTTCTCGGCCTCCTCTACTTCCTCTTGCTCAACACAATCCCTTTATTTTTCGCCCAGGGTAAAAACAAATTCTGACTACGCCATTGGGCCTGGCCTAGTCAAATGGCTAATTAGGGAGACATTACTGACCCGACCTAGTCAAATGGCTAATTAGGGAGCCGTTATTGGCTCCCTAGTTTGGGCCGCATCCGGTCACCCCAGACTTGGACCCGGGTTCTTTAGCCCGTCACTGTGGAACCTTGGCTGATGACGGCTCGGGTTGGTTTTCGCCGAACCAACCAAGACCCAAGCCTAGAGCTTCGACCTGGCATAATTTTCTAGGCTTTTCTTAGGTCCGAGTCGGGATCAGGCCCGACCAGGCCCGGACACCGGGCTGCGTCCGTGCCATAGGCACGTAATTGTACAACCCTAATCTTAGATTCATGAACAAAAATATGCTGTTTAGTTATTTGATACGCATCAGTTTGTACTTGATGATTGCGCGCACGTGCTGACAACGATTGGAGGAATTCATAAAGAACAAGATGATTTGATTTAAATTCTTACTTTTGGTGTTATCAGTAAAGGTTTATTATTATTATTATTATTCTTTTTTTTATATAGACCCGCAGCCAAATTAAAGTAAAGATCGAGTAACGTAGATAAAGAAGTATTATGAAGAAAAAACAAAAGCACTTGGTGAATCTTTAGACAACAATCTTACTCCTATCAAACCATCCCGAACGAATAATGCACCCCTAATAGTTACTCTTTTATAAGAATTATTTATATTCCTTTATACAGTTATTAATTAATATTCACAAGTTTCAAAACATATATAAAATAAGGCGTCATATCATTAAAATACATAATTATATAATTTTTACTTTTTTAAAATTATCTCACATCATTTTACCAAAACATCCCACTTTTAAAAAATTATCCATCATTATCCCATTAAAACATACAATTTGTATAAAATTATCCCACTTGAACTATTATCCCAATTGTACTTAAAAAGTTTTGATTAACTAACACATAGCCAAATTAGGATCTTCTCAACTACTAAAAAAGTAAAGGATGGATTACTATGTGTGAACGCATTTATAGGGGGGGGGGGGGGCAATTCACGTGAACGAGTGAAGCCGCGTGAATTTGTTTCTTTTCCGCATGAGAACGAGCTCGTGAGACAGCCTGGCCGGCCCACCCGATTCAACATTCACATCCCCTATATATACCTAGGTTTTCGTGAAAAGGGGAAGTGCAGGAGGTTTGTAAAACTGCTGCTGTCTCTTTGTTGGTGGCGGCTTCGTGCAAACAGGAAGAGCCGACAGAGGGAAGTGCAAGGGTAATTGGCTTTTGTTTTTGGTTTTGAGCAGCCTCTTTATTGAGGGTTTTGTGCAGCCTTTTGTAGAGAGATATTGTGAGGGATTTGAGAGTTTGTTTAAGGGTTTAGATTGTGAGTGATTGTAAACCCTAGTTGTATTCTCTCCCTCTATTAGTAGATCTCCCCCCTCCTTGCCCCGTGGACGTAGGCAATTTGCCGAACCACGTAAAAATTGGTTGTATTGCTTTTGTGTGATTTGTAATAGCTTTTTAGGTTCCCTCGACGCGCAGTCCTAGAGCTGACGAGAGGAAGAGCTAATATCTCACTTTGATGAGATATTAGGCTTCAGATTCTTGTTCCCTTTGAGAAACAAGAATTCTTATTGCGACCTGACTCTCTTGTTGTGATGCCGAAGTGCTGCCGAAATTTCCACTGTGCGCAACAAGTGGTATCAGAGCCCAGATTTCAGATCTAGGGTTTTTTGGTGGAGGAAGATTCTTGTGTGAAGCTTAGTTCTTGGAGTTTTAGGCTTCGGTGGAGATAGCATTAGGAGTTGCCGTTGGAGATTTCGCTTTCCTCGTGTGGATAGGAGATCTATTTGGAATCCGGTTTAGGGTTCAGTTGGGTGGTTCCTAATTCTATCAAATTTGTTCTTTCTCTACAATTTGGAGTTAGTTCGCAATGGGAGAAGAAGGTGAAAGCAGCAAGTCAATGGCGAGTACGGTTCAAGTTGGTTTTCAGAACACTAAAATTAGTGTGGTGAAATATGATGGCAAAATCAACTTTGGTTTGTGGATGAGCGACGTATAGGATGCGCTTAATGCTCAGAATTTAGAAGAGACCATCATGGTCCACGAGAGGCCACCTAAATATGATAAGGCGATATGGGATAAGATGAATAGGAACGCGTGTGGGGTGATTAGGTCCTGTTTGGAACAGGAACTAAAATATGATGTGATTAGGGTGATGTCTGCAATGAAGATGTGGGAAATTCTCAACAATAAGTATCTCACAAAGAGTGTTGAGAACATGTTGCACTTACTGCGAAGACTCTTCAGATTTCAAATGTCCAGAGGCACCTCGCTAGCGGCTCATGTGAACAACTACACTAAGTTGTTGTCGGACTTGGCGAATGTTGATGAGAAGATATCGGATGAGTACAAGTGATTATTTTATTGGGCTCCTTACCGGATGAGGAGTATGATACCTTCGTGCTCACTTTGTTGAACGGGAGATCTTCTATCAGCTATAGTGAAGTGACTAACGCTTTGACGAACTACGATTTGAGGAGGAAGGACAAGGAGACTTCCCGTGCTAGCACGTCAGGCGAGGCCTTGTCGACGAGAGGTAGAAGCCCATATCCGAAAGGTGGTAATAGAGGGAGGTCAAAGTCAAGAAACCACCACCAATTAGCAAAGAACCAATGTGCATTCTGCAAAGAGCAGGGACATTGGAAGAGAGACTGCCCGAAGCTCAAGGAGAAGGAGAATAGCAAGAAAAAGGGCCCGAAGGCCAATGAGGTGAATATTGCAAAAGACGATGTTTCCGATGATTCGTGCTTTTCTCTACTGATTACTCCGGAGGTGAACCATGTGGATGCATCAGATTGGATGCTTGATTCCGGCGCTACTTATCATGTGACCCCTAGGCGAGACTGGTTTGTATCTTTTGAGAAAGTCGACGGGAACGTTGTTGTCATGGGAAATGATCAATCTTGTGGCGTTTGTGGGATAGGTACCGTGCGGATTAGGATGCACGATGGAGTAGTCCGTGAGTTGAAGGAGGTGAGATTTGTTCCTCAACTGAAGAAAAATCTTATCTCGGTTGGAGCTTTGGAGGTGAAGGGATTCAAGGTGACTTTCGAAAACGCTGTAGCGAAGGTTACTAAGGGATCATTGATGGTGATGAGGGGAGTCCGCAATCGAAATTTGTATTATCTGAAGGGAAGCACCGAGATTGGCCAGGTTGCTTCGGCTATTTCAGAAGCGGACATGAGCAGACTTTGGCACTATAGGTTGGGGCACACAGGTGAAAAGTCACTGCAGGTATTGTGCAAGCAGGGGCTATTGAAGGGAGCCAAGAGTGGAAAGATTGAGTTCTGTGAGCACTGTGTTCTTGGCAAGAGGACGAAGGTGAAGTTCAGGACTGCTATTCATCAAACGAGGGGCATCCTGGACTACGTGCACACAGACGTTTGTGGTCCCACCAAGACTGCATCACTTGGTGGTCGACATTGGTTCGTCACTTTTGTAGATGATTATTCTAGGCATTGTTGGGTGTACACCATGACGAAGAAGAGTGAAGTCCTAGATTTGTTTGTGGAGTAGAAAAAGAGATTGGAACTGCAGACTGGGAGAAAGATCAAGACGTTGCGATCCGACAACGGTGGTGAGTATACTTCTGACCCCTTTCAGCAGCTATGTCGAGACGAGGGCATAGAGAGACACTTCACGGTTAGTCATACACCGCAGCAAAATAGGGTGGCAGAGAGGTTGAATCGGTCTTTACTGGAGAAGATCCGATGCTTATTGTCACAGAGTGGTTTGGAGAAGATCTTTTGGGCTGAGGCACTTACATATGCGAGCCACCTTATTAATAGGCTGCCTTCATCTGCGATTGAGGGGAAAACCCTATGGAGAAGTGGTCGGGAAAGCCAGCACACGATTATGACCAACTCAAGGTATTTGGGTGCCCTGCATATTATCATGTTAGAACTGATAAATTGGAACATCGAGCTAGGAAGGCCATATTTGTAGGATTCAAGCGTGGTGTCAAGGGATACAAGCTTTGGGATCCAGTTGATAAGAAGATTGTGCTAAGTAGGGACGTCACATTCGATGAGGCTTCTATCTTGAAGCTTCCCAGCTCTCATCAGGTGGAGAGCGACCCGACGGAGGAGATATCACAGGTGGTGGAGATCGATACAGCTCCACATTGTCCAGATAGTACAGTATCCATGCAGGTACCGACTGAGGTGACGCCAGGCGAGCACGACGGTGACACGGAGGATACGAGTACAAATGTGCAGGATCAGGAACCGACGGCTCAGGTTCAGGATTCTATTGCGGTTCGGAGACAGAGGAGAAACATACAGATGCCAGCACGGTATGCCGATACAGTTACGTATGCACTTCTGATAGAGAGTATCGATGAGATGGTGCCTACTACATTCAGAGAGGCCGAGCAGAGTTCGGAGGCTGATTCGTGGCAGGTGGCTATGAAGGAGGAGATGAAATCTCTTCATAAGAACGATACATGGGAGCTGGTTGAGCTTCCAAAGGGGCGGAAGGCAATTGGTTGCAAGTGGGTATACACGAAGAAGGAGGGCATTGAGGGCACTCCATTGAGGTTCAAGGCTAGGTTGGTTGCGAAGGGCTATGCACAGGAGGAAGGTATTGACTATAATGAGGTTTTCTCTCCGGTGGTGAAGCATTCTTCGATTCGGATTTTGCTAGCTTTGGTGGCACAATATGGTTTGGAGTTAGATCAATTGGATGTGAAGACGGCATTTCTTCATGGTGATCTTGATGAAGAAATATATATGACTCAGCTATTAGGATTCCGAGCTGCAGGGAAAGATAAGTTGGTTTGCAGGTTGAAGAAATCGCTATACGGTTTGAAGCAGTCTCCTCGACAGTGGTATAGGCGATTTGATGGTTTTATGCTTGGTCATTCGTACACTCGGAGCCAGTTTGATCCTTGCGTATATTTTCATAAGTTGAAAGGAGGTGCATACATTTATTTGTTGCTCTATGTCGATGACATGTTGGTTGCCTCTATTTCCAGGTCGGCTATAGATGAGTTGAAAGTTCAGCTTTCAAATGAGTTTGAGATGAAGGACTTGGGTGAGGTGAAGCGCATTCTAGAGATGGAGATCGGCAGAGACAAGAAGAAGGGCAGAATTTGTTTGACACAAGTGGCTTATTTGAAGAAGGTTCTACAGCGATTCCATGTTAGCATGGATACGAAGCCAATTAGTGTACCTTTGGGAGCCCATTTGAAGCTTTCAGCTGGTCTTTCACCAAAGTCAGTTGAAGATCGTGAGTTGATGTCGAAGACTCCATATGCGAGCGCGGTTGGGAGCTTGATGTACGCGATGGTATGTACGAGGCCGGATTTGTCACAGGCGGTGAGCATGGTTTCGAGATACATGCACGATCCAGGAGTGGGTCATTGGGACGCCGTGAAATGGATTTTGAGGTACATTCGAGGTACGCTCAATGTTGGTTTAGTTTATGAGCGGGACACTATAGGTGGGCAACTATGCATTGGTTATGTTGATTCGGATTATGCTGGGGATTTAGATAAGCACCGGTCTACAACGGGGTATGTGTTTACTTTGACCCGTGCGCCGGTGTGTTGGAGATGCACCTTACAGTCGATGGTGGCTTTGTCTACGACGGAGGCAGAGTATATGGTAGTTACGGAGGCTGTGAAGGAGGCTATTTGGCTTCGAGGACTTTTGGAGGAACTTGGTATATCGCAAAGGTCCGTTACTATTCATTATGATAGCATGAGTGCTATCTATTTGGCGAAGAATCAGGTTTTTCATGCGAGAACGAAGCATATTGACGTTCGTTATCACTTCATTCGGGATGTTCTTGAAGATGACGATGTGGAGATTATGAAAGTTCACACGAAGGATAATCCGGCAGATATGCTCACTAAGGTGGTTCCGAGCAACAAGTTTGATCATTGTCGAAACTTGTTGCACATTCGTGATTGTTGAGGCCGTTGGCGGCCATTTGGATGAACTACGGGAGGCTTGATTCCTTAGGCAAGAGGATACGTAGGCAGTCTTTATGATGCAGCCGGTTTGGATTAGTTGATGGGGGTGAGATTGTTTGGACTCTCGTTTGAGTTCTCGACTTGTTGTGGATTGAGTTCGTACTAGACACAACAAGTGGGACATTTGGTTGCTTTGGTGTCGGGTCAGTTTTGAGAAAACTTCACCGAGGTGGAGAATTGTGTGAACGCATTTATAGGGGGGGCCCACCAAACCACGTGAATCGTTTCACGTGAACGAGTGAAGCCGCGTGAATTTGTTTCTTTTCCGCATGAGAACGAGCTCGTGAGACAGCCTGGCCGGCCCACCCGATTCAACATTCACATCCCCTATATATATACCTAGGTTTTCGTGAAAAGGGGAAGTGCAGGAGGTTTGTAAAATTGCTGCTGTCTCTTTGTTGGTGGCGGCTTCGTGCAAACAGGAAGAGCCGACAGAGGGAAGTGCAAGGGTAATTGGCTTTTGTTTTTGGTTTTGAGCAGCCCCTTTATTGAGGGTTTTGTGCAGCCTTTTGTAGAGAGATATTATGAGGGATTTGAGAGTTTGTTTGAGGGTTTAGATTGTGAGTGATTGTAAACCCTAGTTGTATTCTCTCCCTCTATTAGTAGATCTCCCCCCTCCTTGCCCCGTGGACGTAGGCAATTTGCCGAACCACGTAAAAATTGGTTGTATTGTTTTTGTGTGATTTGTAATAGCTTTTTAGGTTCCCTCGATGCGCAGTCCTAGAGCTGACGAGAGGAAGAGCTAATATCTCACTTTGATGAGATATTAGGCTTCAGATTCTTGTTCCCTTTGAGAAACAAGAATTCTTATTGCGACCTGACTCTCTTGTTGTGCTGCCGAAGTGCTGCTAAAATTTCCGCTGCGCGCAACATACTACTTACTCAAAGCCATCGATTATCTAGTGGATGTTTATGATTTTTTTGAGTGCAAATATAGAATGAGTACAATACGCAGAAGTATGATAAATATTGAATTTAAAATATATTACAATTCACCCACTAGATAATCAATAATTGAGATTAAAAAAAAAGAATCTCTCAACTACTTTTTTTTATAGTGAAAAGGAACCAAATTTAGTACCTTGTTCCTCTTACTAGAATCCTCTAACTTGTTGATTCCTCTCCAAAAGGCCTATAGTTACTACTAAAACAGAATGCTTATATCATCAATTTTTTAATATTTATTTTATTTATGTTTGGGGCTCCCCTACCGTTATCAAAACTACAATGAGTAACAGCCTTATCCTCTTCTCCCTCAATTTTCTCCTCTCTTGGGTGTTTTTCTTGTCATGCATTAAACCTCAATATGCTCATTATGCACAAACATGGACTTCTAGTTTCAAATTATAATCCTGGAAGAATTCAAAATGGGATCTCATCAAATCCCATGCCATGAAAATAATTGAAATAAGGATTTTAGCAATTTTGGAAAGAAATTTAAATTAGAATTTTCTCCGTGGGAACCGACAACCAACAATATCCTTTTTAATCTAAAATACTTTGGCAATCTCACACACACACACACACACACACACACACACACACACACACACACACTAGTGTGTACCCTGTGCAAAGCACGTCCCCTATTTTTTTATTTTCGCTACAATAATTCTATATTTAAATACAGTTTTCGTAAGTGCTACAATGACATTTTTTAACTACTACAGTATCTTGCCTAAGCTACAATAATAATGCTACAGTAATTTTTTAAACACTACAGTTCCCACCTATTTTACAGTAGTAATGCTTGTTAGCCTCATGGTTATGAGTCTACTCCCTAATATTGTTTTGATGATTATAAACAATTTCTAACATTGAGCGTCGAGTGCTTGCATTTGTTTTGTTAGGTAATATACACAAATATCGAAGTTGGAGGTTGGATGGAATTGAGCCTAAACGATCATATCAAATTAAGGTTGGCGGAAATAATGGAGTGAAGCAATACATCTCAAGTCAATTCAAGATCAAGTTTCATTCGCAAAGTTTACTAAGAAGAACTACATCGAATATCAAGATTGCTTGGGTATAGTTTTTATAGTTTAGGAGTTTATACTTTGTGTGTTGATACTTTAAGCTCATATACACACACACCATTTAGTGGCTCGGTTTTGGCCGAGCCACCATTTGGTTCGCGCCTGAACCAAACCGGTTCGGCTCATTTTGCACCCAGTTCAGCCAGTTTTGAGCTAAAAACGTGTTTTGACGGTTTTCGATAAGTTTTCACGGGATTTCTTCTATTCCAGAGGTTCCTAACTGCCTAGATGTTATCTCTAAACGTGGTTACACGGTTGTCAACTGAGGATAAGGCTAAATTCATCGTTCTTATCCAAAAACCCCCCAACCGAAGCCTATAAATACAGGCCTAGGGGCTCATTTCACAAGGCTGAAAATCAAGAGAGCGAAGTGCTGTCAAAATTGGAGAGTGGAGCATGAATTTCAGAGAGTTATTAGATCTTAGCAAAGTTTCTCAATAAAAAAGAGAGTTCGAGAGATCTGAGACTTATTTACCCATTTTCCTCCGGATCAAGCTTGATCTTGATTTCGAGAAGAGTCGTAATCTCGCTTGGTCGGGATTACTACTTCAGCGAATACTTCCTTCATAAAGTAGGAGCTTTGATCAATTTTTTCTATCAACCGGATCTGATCCGTGACGGTCCACGAACTAACGCGTCCACGGCACAGGCGAAGTTCCCACGCAAACAATAGGAGATAAACTGCTGTTATGCTGTTTGACAAGAGTTGTATTCTTTTTATTTTTATTGTATAAGTCGATCTCATAAAAAGATCTACTTTTCTCTTTTTTCGAACTTGTAATTGATAAACGGTTATAATGAGTTCGTTGGCAATGAAATTAACTTTTGATTCAAACACGCTGGCGACACAGTGGGAGTGGGAGTACAAATCACAGTGGGAGTTTTTTGTGAGAGAAGATTAATCCAACGAAGTGCTCAAATCTCATCTTAGCAAAGAGTGCTTGGAAGTTGGTGGAATTGATCCCGACAATGAGATGTGTTTCACTATTGAACATTCAAAGTCTGAGTAGGAGTTTCTCATTTATCACTTCTTTATAGTGATTGGGTTAGCCCTAAGAATACACAATAAAGCATTCTTTCAGGAACTTCCCATTACATGAATCATCCATCCCCAGCTTCCTTTGCAAAATCGGATCTAACATTATACTTAGTTGGATGACCGAGTTATCCTTAAGAATATTATGTATAAAAATTCTCCAGGAACTTCCTGTCAAAGATAGGAAACAGTTTAGACTCATATACCTATTGGAGTATTAGGGAGAAGTTTAACCTCATATACCGGTTGGAGGATTGAGAAGTAATTTATATTCGTATACTCTTCGGAGTATTCATTAGGCTTAATTTAGCGTTATGACGCCAGCTTCAACCAGGGTTTGGATGCTATTTTTTAGAGCGAAGCAAGCATTGGTGGGATGAAGGATCCTCCTGTGGTACGCACAGTACTTTGGATCCGAAGTGTTATCAGCTTTCTCTTGATTCATGATAGGTGGTAGCTTGATCTTGTTGTTTTTAAGGAGAGACTCAAAAATAGCTGGAACATCTTCGTCCTTGAAGGAGTACTCTTTTTGGAGTCTCGGATCCGAAGTCGTTTGCTGTTTTTGGGATTGCTATTGTGACATCTGATTAGCATCAACAGTAGCTACAAGGGCCTTCCTTTACCACGAGAGATGAAGCTTGAATTTAGAGATTTAGCCGTCGGTTGGCTTCTCTCGGCTTTCTTCCTTCTGAGGAAGCGTTCAGCCTGCTCTCCGCGTACTTTCCACTCTTTCCAGGTATTGGACGGTGTTACTCCCATAACTTCCAACACGTCCAAAGAGAGGTTGTTGTGACAGGTTTGGAGGATGAAGTTCTATGTGATCGGATCTCAGCAGTTCATCATTTTATTCCGAAAGTGCTTGACGAAGTCATCGACAGTCTCATCGTCTTATTGTTTCTTATCGAAGAGTGTCCTGATTGACACATCGGCATCATCATCAAAGAAGTGAACGAGGAACAGATTCTCAAGGTCATCCCAGCTGTTAATACTTTCAGGCTTGAGATGACGGTACCAATCGAAGGCGGGCCCATGAAGGGTGCCAATGAATGACCGAACAGTCAAAGGTTCATTGTCAGAGATTACTCCCAAGTAAGACTTAAAGTAGATCAGATGCTGAGTGGGCGAGCTTTTCCCGTCAAGCGGTATGAAGTTAATCAGGTTGAACTTTACCGGATACGGGATCGACTCCCACTCTCTTGGGTAAGGATATGGAATACCGGTCTTCTTCACCTCTCGAGCAGACATCAGGGCGTTGATTTTGCTCTCAAGGTCTTTCATCTTCTCGTCCTCGTCTGTATCATGCTTTGGACGATTTCTAAGAGAAGCGACGTGGCCACCCCCGACATTCTCATCTTCGGTGAGACTACCCCCAACGTCGTTATTTTTAGTAGGGCTACCCCCAGTATTGTTATTTTTAGTGGGGCCACCCCCAGCATCATTATTTTCAGTGGGGCCACCCTAGCGTTCGGGTCAACGGGAGAGTTATTAGCATTAAGGTGTTAATCCATATCTGAATCGCTAGCTGCTTTGCTAACATTGTTGTGATGACTGGATTCACCTATCTGATTCGACAATGCTCGGATCTGTTGGTCATGCTCCTCTCTCATCTGCATCATAGCTATTTTCATTTCAAACTTGAAGCTCTCTTTTTGCTTAGCCAAAGCATTCTCGATGATTTTGGCTATTTGCTCGGTGTTGATCATAAATACCTCGCGGGATTGTCCTGGGCTGGATACCGTATTATCAGAAGCTACTGCAGAGTTAGCATCATATGCTTTTGTTAGCCCTTATGTTTTGATGATGTTCTTACAACCACCATTATCGGTAATAATGGCTTATTGAGTGAAAATGTAGTAAATTTATCTATCAAGCTCGTTAGTGCCATTAAAGGAGGATGGATGGAATATATGCTACAAAGATGATATCCAAAGGAGGAGGAGGCCAAGAGATGAAGCAACGTTATTTCAAGAACAACAAAGTCATTCAAAAGCTTCATCCGATTCAAGCTATATCAAGCTCAAGTATTGTTTTCATTTGAGAATATTAGCTTTCTTTTATGTTTCTCTCTAGTGCTAGAATGTAGCCAAAGAGTTACTATGTTTACTTGAAGCTATTGGGACTCACACACACGTTTTCGTTTTCAAGCTTTTAAGCGTTTTTCACAAAATCTTATTTTTCACAAGTATAAGGATCTATCTGCAAAATTCTTTTTCCAAACAGTTTGTTTTTAGTATTAAAAACATTTTACAAAGTTTCAGAATTTTCAGAGGTCAAATAAATATTTTACA
>BQKN01065763.1:1096224-1119933 GCA_022839385.1 Asparagus kiusianus | reverse complement strand
GAATGTCTAAAGAATACTCTTCATTTAAAAAATTGCATGCCTCTTGTGATATTAAGCTTGAACAACTAACAACCTCTCTTGCTCTAAAAGATGAATTGCTAGGAGATCTCGATTTCGAGAATAAGCAATTAAGATCAAAAATTGAAAGATTAGAAATTGAGGGTTGTAGGACTAGACCCACTCATGTTTATGCCAATCACCATGGTAGAAATAGGTTTCATGGCTCTCACACTCACACATACAAAAGAAATTTTGTGTGTACTTATTGCATGAGACATGAACACATTTCTACTCATTGTAGAGTTAAAGACAATGAAGATTTTTATGGTTTGATATGGGTACCCAAAGGTACCAAAACTACTAACCACCAAGGACCCAAGACATGGGTACCTAAAGCTACTACACCTCCATCTTCTTCTTTTGTAGGGAACGTCACGGCAACGACGTAAGGAGATGTGGTACCTTGATAGTGGTTGCTCACATCATATGACGGGCAACAAAGAATTATTTGCAACCCTATCAAGGATTGAAGGAGGCAATGTCTCCTTCGGTGGTGGTGAGAAAGGTAAAATCATCGGTATCGGTTCAATTGGTAAGAAACCCTCACCCATAATTAAAGATGTTTATTTAGTAAGTGGTTTGAATCATAATCTTCTTAGTATTAGTCAACTAAGTGATAAAGGATTTGATATTTCGTTTAAACCGGATAAATGCATCATTAGCATGAATGGAAAAATTGTTTTTATTGCAAATCGCAAATCTAATGTTTATATTTTTGAGATGAATGAGTTAGTGAATCAAGATGTGAAGTGTCTTGCGGCTATTGATGAAAACCCTTGGATTTGGCACAAGAGACTTGGACATGCAAATATGAAGTTGATATCAAAATTGTCTAAGAAGAATCTTGTGAAAGGGCTACCTAACTTGAACTTTATAAAAGATACAATTTGTGAGGATTGTGCCAAAGGTAAACAAACAAAATCCTCTTTCAAATCCATCCATGAGGTATCGACTTCTAAACCTTTGCAATTACTTCATCTTGATTTGTTTGGTCCTATGCGTGTTACCTCACTTGGAGGTAAACACTATGTCTTTGTGATTATTGATGATTTTTCTCGTTTTACATGGACAATATTTCTTGCAAAGAAAAATGATTGTTTTGAAGAGTTTGCAAATCATGTTAAAAGGATTGAAAATGAAAAAGACTTGAAAGTTATTAAAATTAGAAGTGATCATGGTGGTGAATTTCAAAATGAATTTTTCTATGATTTTTGTGCTCATCATGGTATAACTCATATGTTTTCCGCTCCTAGAACACCACAACAAAATGGTGTTGTTGAACGGAAAAATCGCACCATACAAGAGATGACACGTACTATGTTAAATTCTTTTGATTTACCAAAATACTTTTGGGCGGAAGCCGTCAATACGGCTTGCCATGTTTTAAATCGTGTTTTGATTAGACCAAAGCTCAAGAAAACTCCTTATGAACTTTATTATGGAAAAACTCCTTTCATTGGTTATTTTCGTGTTTTTGGTTGCAAATGTTTCATCTTAAATACAAAAGATCACCATGATAAATTTGATTCCAAAATTGATGTTGGTATTTTCTTGAGTTATGTACCTCGAAGTAAGGCTTATAGGATCTTCAATAAACGAAGTCTTGTTATTGAAGAATCTATAAACGTTACTTTTGATGAGACTAATATTGCTTCTCAAGTTGTTTTACCTAGGCAAGATGATGATGATGATATTGAGGGAGGATTGGACTTCTTGCAAATCAATGATACTCCCTCTATAGAAGCTCAAAAGGATGTAGATAGCTCCAATGCTCAAGATCAAGTTGAACCTCCTAAAGCTTGGAAATTCACATCAAACCATCCAAAGGAGCAAATCATTGGGAGTCCTTCAAAAGGAGTTATTACTCGCTCAAAAGCCTTGAGTGAGTGCGGTAATGTTGCATTCTTATCTCATATAGAACCTAAAAGGGTTAATGATGCTTTAAATGATGAATTTTGGGTTTTGGCTATGCATGAAGAATTAAATAATTTTCAAAGAAATGAAGTTTGGAAGTTAGTTCCTAGACCTAACAATGTTAGTGTTATTGGTACAAAATGGGTTTTTAGAAACAAACTTGATGAAAATGCATTGTTACTAGGAATAAAGCTCGTTTGGTTGCCCAAGGATACAATCAAGAGGAGGGCATAGATTATGATGAAACCTTTGCACCGGTTGCAAGGTTGGAATCAATTAGGATGTTTTTGGCTTTTGCTAGCTTTAAAAATTTCAAACTTTTTCAAATGGATGTTAAAAGTGCTTTCTTAAATGGCTTTATAGAAGAGGAAGTGTATGTTGAGCAACCCCCCCGATTTTATTGATCATGAGTTTCCAAATCATGTTTACCGGGTACAAAAAGCTTTATATGGGTTGAAACAAGCTCCTAGAGCTTGGTATGCTCGCCTCTCTAGTTTTCTTGTTGAAAATGGCTTTTCAAAAGGAACAATTGATAATACTCTTTTTGTAAGAAAAAGGAAAAATGATTTCATTTTAGTTCAAATATATGTGGATGATATTATTTTCGGTGCTACTAATGAATCCTTGTGCAAGGAATTTTCTAAAGTTATGCAGGATCACTTTGAGATGAGTATGATGGGAGAGCTTACATTCTTTCTCGGGCTCCAAGTCAAGCAAACTAAGGATGGGATCTTCATTTCACAAAGCAAGTATGCGAAGGAATTGGTGAAGAAATTCAAGTTGGAGAATTCTAAGCATGCGCCTACTCCCATGAGCACTAGTGTTAAGCTTGATGCGGATGAAAGTGGTGAAGATGTGGACCAAAAATTATACCGAGGTATGATAGGTAGTCTTCTTTATCTTACCGCTAGTAGACCCGATATTATGTTTAGTGTGTGTGCATGTGCACATTTTCAAGCATCTCCTAAAGCATCTCATTTAATTGCAGTTAAAAGGATCATTAAGTATGTTAATGGAACTTTTAACCTTGGTTTGTTTTATCCAAGAAGCACTTCTTTTGATTTATATGGCTTTTGTGATGCCGACTTTGCCGGATGTAAGGTAGACTGCAAGAGTACTAGTGGAACATGCCAATTCTTAGGTAATTCACTTGTTTCTTGGGCTTCTAAGAAACAAAATTGTATTGCATTGTCCACTACGGAAGCGGAATACATTGCCGCCGGCTTATGTTGTGCTCAAGTGTTGTGGATGAAACAAAGTTTAGTTGATTATGATTTAAATTTCCAAAATATTAAAATCTTTTGTGATAACACAAGTGCCATTAATATTTCCAAAAATTCCGTTTTGCATTCTAGAACCAAGCATATTGATGTGCGCCATCATTTCTTACGCGACCATGTAGAGAAACAAAATGTATCCCTAGTTTTTGTTGACACAAAATCTCAACTAGCGGATATATTTACTAAGCCTCTTGGAGAGGATGATTTTTGTCGCATAAGAAATGGTTTGGGCTTATGCACTATGTGAACGTTCTACATTGTGTGTTTGTTTCATTGCTTTTTGCATTTCTCTTCCCCCATTTTTGATGGTGACAAAGGGGGAGAAATATCTCCTCAATTGTTGCATATACTTAGGGGGAGCTCATAGATAGGGGGAGCACTATCTATATGCTATTTTATTTTTGCTCTTATAATGGTTGGTTGTCATCATCAAAAAGGGGGAGATTGTTAGCCCTTATGTTTTGATGATGTTCTTACAACCACCATTATCGGTACTAATGGCTTATTGAGTAAAAATGTAGTAAATTTATCTATCAAGCTCGTTAGTGTCATTAAAGGAGGATGGATGGAATATATGCTACAAAGATGATATCCAAAGGAGGAGGAGGCCAAGAGATGAAGCAACGTTATTTCAAGAACAACAAAGTCATTCAAAAGCTTCATCCGATTCAAGCTATATCAAGCTCAAGTATTGTTTTCATTTGAGGATATTAGCTTTCTTTTATGTTTCTCTCTAGTGCTAGAATGTAGGCAAAGAGTTACTATGTTTACTTGAAGCTATTGGGACTCACACACACGTTTTCGTTTTCAAGCTTTTAAGCGTTTTTCACAAAACCTTATTTTTCACAAGTATAAGGATCTATCTGCAAAATTCTTTTTCCAAACAGTTTGTTTTTAGTATTAAAAATATTTTACAAAGTTTTAGAATTTTCAGAGGTCAAATAAATATTTTACAAATATTTCAAGAAGGACAAAAACAGTTATCAGCAAATGTCAGAAAGCGGTCGACCGGTCCGGTCGACCGCTCCAAGAGCCAGCCATTCAATATTTTTTCCAGAAAGTCATCGGTCGACCGGTGCGGTCGACCGAAATTTTGATTTCTACATCGGTCGACCGCGCCGGTCGACCGAAGCGGCTCTGCTTGTTTTTCTGAGTTTTTGAAGCAGCTCGCGGTGGACCGAATGTTTCGGTCGGTTGACCGATGTTCGCGTGGAAAATTGTGTTCTTCTTCATTGATGATTTCATTACAACTTTGATAACAACTTTATGCGTTTACAAAGATCCGGTCTTTTTATAAGAGCCGGTTACAATGAAAATCAAAATAAAGAAATAAAAAATTACAATTCTCTCTGAACAAATCACGAGTTTCCTGTTTTACGGTCCCTCGCTTGCGTGGGTTGTTTGCCTGTGCCGGGGTTGTTTGCCGTGGACCACCGCGCAATCTCGATCCGAACAGATCTACGTGGTATAACGGGTATTATCCCACCAAGGAGATAATAGCCGGGAGGGATCGTTTCACCAAGGAAACGCTCGCTCAGATCTCGGGATCTAAGAACCAAGCTTAGATCCGGAGTAGAATGACGTAGATCTGAGTATCCAAGTCTTCAAGCCTTCACAATTCCGAGTTGAGGTCGCAATCCGGCAGAGTTTCGGCTCTTCAGAAGTTTTAGAAAAAGTCCTCTCAAATGAACAACCACCCCCCCTATTTATAGGATACCTGAATTGTGCCCGCGTGCACAAGAGGGAGGGGGGGAACACCCGGCCACCTCAGGGTGGCTCGGCCACCGAGCCACCCTGGGGTGGCTCGGCTTGGACCGAGCCACCCCGGGTTGGCTCGGTTCAGGCCGAGTCCCCGGGTGTGTCGTGTTTCGTCGTTTTTCGGTGTTTTCTGTCTTTCGGTTCTTCGTTTGATTCGCCCGGACTTTGATTTGATAGCCCGCGTCTTTATTTAGCAGTATTTCCGCCTCGGTGCTTGAGTTCAAGTCCGTTTTGTTGTTGGGCGACTCGTTAACTTTCCGAACCGTTGGTTTGGTTCCACACGCGAACATATTCCGTTGCTTGCGTACCTCATCGCCTCGTTGCTCGAACATCCGTTGATTTGTCGAATCATCATGCCGAGCCATGTTAAGGGACCTATAGGCAATTTTATACGCCTACAGATACCCCCTCCAAAGTGTTCCAGCCTCATTCTTTTATAGAAGAGTATGGAATACTTTGGATATGATTGCCCCTACCCTTTGTCGGTGTAACGGGACCTGGAACGACTTTTGTTCTGTATTCCTTCACTCCTTCAGGCTATTCGGTGCTTTGTTGAATGCTTGTAAGGATTCCGGTGCTGCATTTATTGTCTGACCGTCGTCGGAATTTGAACTTGAAGTCGATTCTTGATTTTCCAATCTTTTAGCTTGTGCTCATTTGTTCGACGTACAACTAACCCTCGATTGTCGGCGTTGAGTCTTCCTTTGCGACGCATTGTCCGGCGTCGTGTTATTGAGTTATCCTTAAGAATATTTTTAGAAAAATATTCTCCAGGAACTTCTCAATAAAAATAGGGAATAGTTTATACTCGTATACCTTATTGGAGTATTTCCGTGCTCGAAATAAGCTGAACCGGCTTGAAAATGAGCCAAAAAGGCAGTAATTTGGCTCAAAAGATTTCTTCCGTTCCTTCCGAATGTGTGGGAGAGACAGGAATAAACCAAGGATGGGACCCTCAGTTGATTTGAAGTCGTTTTGACGCTTGATTCGGCCTCTTTTGAACTAATTTGGACTGGTCTGGTTCGGTTCAACTTGGCCCGGTCCGGTTCAACTTGGCCCAACCTATAAAAGGGTCCATTTTTCCTTCTTTTTCTTCTTTTTCTTCTCTTTTTCTAGGGCCGGCCCCCCCTTTGTCCTCTTTTTGCCTTTTCTTTTCCCTCGAGCACTTTTTCGTCTTCAAATCTTGATATTTGTCCTAGATCTAGGGTTCCTTTGGATCTTGGACTGAAAAAATCCCTCCAAAAAGCCATTCTTTAAAATCCCTCTCAGGCCCCATAGTGGTTTGGTAGACGGTCTCCGTGCATGGTTGTGGACCGTGACTGGCTATACTGGTGCTAAGTTCAGTCTCCCGAGTATTGATCGGCAGTTGAACCTCACTTTCTTGAGCTGCAAGTGGTTACCAGCAGCTAACAAGACTGTCCCCGTGAAGCCGATCGTAAAGATAGAGGCTGAGGAGGCTTCTCAGATTGATTCCCTTAGGATTCGGGAGAACGCTCGAGCACAGAGGGCGCGGAACAAGACTCGCCGAATTGATGAAGAGGGCCAGACGACATTCCATTCCACAGACGAGGCTTCAGGCGGGGATCCCGAAGATTATGATGACTTTTCCGAGCGAGGTTTGCAATTCATCTTTTACTTCTATCTTCCAGAAGTATTGAAACTGACTATGGTTTGACGTTTCAGTGACCACAGTTGATCAGGATGGAGAGTTCCGTCCTCCTCCCCAGGCGAGACCTTCGATCCCCATTGCTAGGCGAAAGAGATTAGCCCGTAAGCCGCGTGCAGCTTCCCGAGCTTCTGATATGGACCTGGCTGGCGATGATCCTACCAGTGACGGAGGTAATATCCATCATGTGAACCATTCTCTGGGTTATTCGGAACATTGACTCATGCTCTTCTATCTCTATATAGGAGTGCGTGGAGAGAATGAGATGAGTCCCGATCCCTTTCCCGTATCTCCCGATGAGTCTGACCCACTACCTCATGTAGAGAGGCCTATAGGAGTTGCTGACATTAGAGAGGAGATCAATGTAGGACCCGATTCCGTGAATCCAGGTACATCTAACACTGACACCGTATTTCTTTAGATAATACACAAATGAATTTGTGTATCCTCTAACTGTCCTCTACTTCTTACTTCTTCAGATAATTCGCAGGAGGCGAATCCTGGAAATGAAGAGGCTGATGCACCCGTGAGAGGTAGCTCATTTCCATTAGTTGTAGTCTCTTCATTCTTCTTTGGCACTTATATTCTTTTATGTCAGATTTCTCCATCGATGACTTTGACGAGGGAAGCTTGTTTGCGGACACTCCTATGATGCGCTACATATATAGCTCTCCTCAGATCGATGACCAGTTACCTGGGGATATGTTTTCTGAGCCCGCCTTCGCTGAAAATCCCGAGGATGATTCCTTTGAAGGTATGTGCCTCTTTCTGAGTTGATTATAGGACTAGCCAATCTTGACTAACGCAACTATAATGTAACGCCTCTGCGAATTCTGTTTTGAATCTGGCAGGAGCTTTTGTTGAGAAAGACCCTGTTGAGCCGGCTGTGAGACCAACTACACCAGTTGATGCACCTACAGCCGTTACACCTCCACTACCCCCAGCGGCTCAAGGGGAAGAAGGTATAAGTCAACTCATTGAAGAGTGCTATTCCTTTTTCTTATTAAGACTTTTGACGGACTTCTCCCTTTTTTGTGTAGGGCGTTCCTCTCGTCTTCATGTCTTAGTGAAAGAGTTATTATCTGACGACGATCCTGACAAGGTCGTCATCTGTATAGAAGTTCGCTCCTTCTTCTCCTTTGTGAATGCTATGATCGGCAAACTCTTCCACGGTGGACTTTCACTTCACCAGTTTAAACCTCTCCTTAATTCCAGAATCAACTTGATAAGGGAAGCAGGATATCCAGACTTGGCGAAGGCTATAGTTGACGATCTTGACTGTTTAGAGCATGAACTTCAGATGTTTCGTGAGCTTCGAGACACCGGTGTCTCTTCATTTATCGCTGCTGAGCTGGAGACCCGTTTACAGTCACTGCGCGAGACTCAGGTTCTTGCTAGTCTTGAGGTTCAGGTGCGGCGAGATCGAGTAGCTCGAGTTGAGACCGGCCTTGCTACCAGATTATCTTCCCTTGCCGAGCTTGACTCTTCCATCACCTCTTGTGAGACCCAGATAGACCGGCTCAGAAGAGAACTCCGCGAGAAAGAGGAGACCTTGGGTATTCTCCAGATGACGAGAGGACAGGATCAGCAGACCTGCACTGCTTTATCTGACGAGCTGATATCCTTAAAGCAGGAGCTGGTTGAGGCAGAGGAGACTGCTGCGAAGACCTCTACCGCTACCGAGGAGTCCATTAGAGATGAGCTTAGTCAAGCTTATGATGATAAGCTGTCTAAGTTCAGTCAGCAGATTTTTAGCCACGGGCTTGATGTGTGATTTTGTTTGCTGAGTGTTTTGACTCTTGACTCTTTTAGTGAATTTCCTTTTTATCTTTATTATGATTCGTCATTCCGTTTGAAATGATTGACCACAATACTCATAGGATTTTTGGCAAACCCTCAGCCATCAACGGATTTGGTTAGCCTTTACCGACTACCGTTTGAGCCGGGCTAGCATGTGAGTTGTTTAAATCCGTTCGTATGTAACGTTATGCTCAGAGATTGAATTCTCTGAGACTTTGTGCTATGATGTCGAATACATAGACTTCGCCATTGTTACGGGAATAGGCTACCCGGGGACACGTGTGAGGTGTTGGCTTTAGGATTTTTGGCCAACCCTCAGCCTCTAACGGATTTGATTAGCCTTTACCGACTACCGTTTGAGTCGGGCTAGCATGCGGATTATCTAAATCCGTTCCGCACGTGACGTTAAGCTAAAAGAGTTAACTCTTTTAGTGCTACGATATTGAATACGTAGACTTCGTCTTTCTCCTGTGAAAAGACTAAACAGCAACGTGTATGAGACGTTGACTTAGGATTTTTGGCAAATCCTCAGCCTTCAACGGATTTGATGTGCTCTTACCGACTACCGTTTGAGTCGGGCTTACATGCGGATTGTTTTAATCCGTTCCGCATGTGACGTTGTGCTAAAGGAATGAACTCCCTTAGACTTTGTGCTACAACTTGGAATATGTAGACTTTGCTATTGTTATGGGAATAGGCTACCCAGCAACGTGTATTAGACGTTGGCTTATCCCTACTTAGGTTTCGGGATAACATACCCCAGAGTCAGACTCCGGTGTCTTTTTTCAATCGGAAAAAGACTAAACCGGCGACGCGTGTTAGGCGTCGACATATCCTTTCTTAGGATTCAGGATAAAATTCCCCATGCGTGTGAGGCATGGATTTCGGTGTTATTAATAACAACCTGCCACAATGTTGAATATGCGGACGGGTGTTCTTTTTAACGGTTAAGAACTAACCGGCGACGCGTGTTAGGCGTCGACTTATCCTTACTTAGGTTTCAGGATAAGATACCTCAGAATCGAACTCTGGTGTCTTTTTCAATCGGAAAAAGACTAAACCGGCAGCGCGTGTTAGGCGCAGACTTATCCCTGCTTAGGTTTCGGGATAAAATACCTAGGATGAATCCTAATTTTATAAATCTTGGAAAAAGAGTTGGTGTGGGAAGGAAGAATTTTATATTCTATTCCCTGAACAAGGAAGGAAGAATTTTATATTCTATTCCTTGTTTCTGGAAAGGGAGAATTCTATATTCTATTTCCAGTGCAAGAAGGAAACTAGAAGTGGGATCTCCACTCCGAGAATCCGGAAGATCTAGATAAACTTACCTTTTATAGGATTGGTTATCTGATCGAAATAAGAGTTCTTCGTTTATCGAAGTGAAATTTCTACTTCGATTATAACCATGAGAAGGTTTAACCAAAGAGAAAGGAAAGGGAGTTCTTTCGTTTATCGAAAGGGGACTCCGAATCAAGAGTGGACCTTTTTGGTGAACTCACTGTCAACTGAAATTGATCAGTGAGAGATTTTGGTGGTGTGAACTTGGGTTATCCTTTAGAATATTAAGTGTAATATTCTTCAAGGAACTTCCCGATAAATGAGTTGTCCTGAACGTACTAGGGATAGTACTTTTTCAAAAACTTCCCATTTATTGGCATTAATTGCCTGTCACCCTCTAAAGAAATGAGGCGGTAAGCACCGTTTGAATAAACTGTGTCTATTACAAACGGTCCTTCCCACTTAGGTTCGAATTTACCTTTTTTCTTAGAGGTGAGGATTATTGGTCGGCGAGCAGCGAGGACCAGATCTCCTTCCTTGAAGCTTCTTTAGCGGACTCTTTTGTCAAAAGCCCTGGATATCCTAGCCTGGTAGAACTCGATGTGTTGTTGAGCTTCCAAGCGCTTTTCGTCCAGCCTTTCGAGTTCCTCAAGACGTTTTTGATGATGTTCTTCGGTCGTCATTTCCGTTGCGAGAGCGATCCGAAGGGAGGGGATTTGAATCTCTAACGGTAGCACAGCTTCACATCCGTACACCAGAGAATATGGAGTGGCTCCTGTAGAAGTGCGTATTGTGGTGCGATAAGCCCATAGCGCTTCGCCAAGTTTATCATCCCAATCTCGCTTATTGGTCTTGACAAGCTTTGACAGGATCTTGATGATCGTCTTGTTGAAAGCCTCAGCTAATCCGTTCGCAGCGGGATAATAAGCTGTTGACGAAACATCTTGAATCTTGAACTTGTCACAGAACCTGATGAAGGCGTTGCTTATGAATTGCGGACCGTTGTCATGAATGATCCGCCTCGGCACGCTGTGTCGGTATATGACATGATGCTTGATGAAGTTGATGACATTGTTCGTCTTCACTTCTTTAAGCGGAATGGCTTCAGCCCACTTTGAAAAGTAGTCGGTGATAGCGAGAATAAATCGATCACCCTTGACTGAAGGAGGAAAGATAGGACCGACAATGTCCATACCCCATGTCTCGAATGGCCAAGACGTGGTTGATGTGTGTAATCGCTCCGGAGGTTGGTGCATATAATTTGCATGCACTTGACAAGCATGACATTCTCGGGCGTACTCGATCGCGTCACGAACCATCGTTGGCCAGAAATATCCCATTCTTCTGATTCGATCATACAGCTTGGGACCAGGCTGATGCGCACCGCATTCTCCTTCATGTGCTTCTTTAAGAACTTCTTTTGCTTCTTCGTTTGAAAGGCATCGGAGAAGCAGATCATCATACCCCCGGCGATATAGCGTACGGGTCTCGGTATTATAAAAGAACCGCGGAGCTCTTCGACGAATAGATTCTTTTTCTTTTGCGTCCTCTGGTAAAATGTCGTATTGGACGTAATCAATAATGGGAAAACGCCAATCTCGGGACTCAGACCCGATTTGGGTTGAGTTCACCTCTTTGGCTTTTCCATTTCTATCATCCTCCTCTTCAACCTCCATATCGTATATGGGTATGCAGAGTTGATGTGATCTTACTGTGACTAGCAGTTCAGTTTCGGGTGGTTGCGCGAGTGATACTGCCAGTGCTGCCAGTGCATCCGCATAAGCGTTCTGGAGACGCGGGATATATTCGATATAGAATTCTTCAAAAGAATCTGCCATTCTGACGGCCTCCTGGTGGTATGGAATCAGGTCTGGGTTCCTGACCTCATACTCTTCACGAACTTGGTTGACGATCAATTGAGAATCTCCAAAGGCTTCGAGATATTCAACCCCCAGCTCTTTGGCGAAACTGAGTCCAATGATGAGCGCGTTGTACTCGGCTACGTTATTGGAACATGGATTCATCAGCGAATAAGCTCGGGGCATCACGTGCTTCCCTGGGGAAACTAAGACAACTCCAACTCCGGAAGTGACCTTAGGACATCCAGGGGTTACTGCCTTATTAACTGCTCTCGAAGCACCATCAAAGTATAATTGCCATACTTGTTGGTGTGATGTGGTATTAACCTCGTGGGTTTCATCTGGTAAATCATCATATACCTCAACTGTATCTGTTGTCGGACTTGCCGCCAAAAGATCACAAATTGCTTGTCCTTTGACTGACTTCTGCTGTTTGAAGTGCAAATCATACTGGGACAAGAGGAGAGCCCACTTTGCCAACCGTCAATTCATCGAACCCGGTTGAGTCATGAATACCCATACCGGATTAACATTAGCGATGACGTAAATCGTCTGGCCAACTAAGTAATGTCGCATTTTCTGTACCGCGAACACCAATGCGAGACATTCTTTCTCGATCATCGGGTATCGAGACTCGGCGCCTATCAAGGTCCGACTTAGATAATAGACTGCCTGTTCGTGACCATTATCATCGTCTTGTGCTAACAAAGCACTGACCGAATGGTTCATCGCCTTGATGTAGATCAAGAACGGTTTACCTGATTTTGGTGCAACAAGAACAGGGGGATTCATCAGATATGCCTTGATATCTTTGAATGCTTTTTGGAAAGCGTCATCCCAAATAAATGATACGCCCTTCTTGTTTAGCTTAGAAAATGATTGGCATTTCTCGGAAAGATTCAAGATGAACCGCCTGATGTAAGCTAAACGCCCTTGCAATCCTCTGAGTTCTCTTAGATTCCTCGGGGGTTGCAATTCATTTATCGCTTTTACCTTGTCTGGGTCAATGTGTATACCCTTAGTGGTGACGACGAATCCAAGGAATTTTCCGCTGGACATTCCGAGGAAGGATTTTGTGGGATTCATCTTCAACTGATGACTCCGCATAAGATCAAACATCGTTCTCAAGTCCTTGATGTGATCTTCTTTGTTGCGGCTCTTTACCACCAAATCATCAACGTAGCATTCCACCGTTTTCCTGAGGTGCTTCTGGAAAATCTTAGTCATCGCTCGTCGGTATGTAGCACCTGCATTCTTCAGACCGAACGGCATCACCGTGTAGCAGAAGATACCGAGGGGCGTTCTGAATGCTGTATGCTTCTCGTCACCCGGGTGCATCTTGATTTGATTGTATCCCGAAAAGCCGTCCATGAAGGACATTCTTTCGAATCCACATGTATTGTCAATAATGACATCCGTGATCGGGAGAGGAAAATCGTCTTTTGGACATGCTTCGTTCAGATTCCTGAAGTCGATGCAAATCCTGATCTTGCCATTTTTCTTCATGACTGGAACGATGTTGGCTAACCAGTCTGGATGTTGTTCTTCCCGAATAAATCCTGAGTCGATCAACTTCTTAACTTCTGCCTCGATGGCTTCCATAATCTGTGGACAAAACCGTCTTTGCTGTTGCTTGACAGGTTTGGCATCCGGCTTGATGTCGAGGCGGTGCATTGCCACATTGGGATCGAGCCCTGGCATGTCTTCGTAGTTCCAAGCGAAGACGTTGATATACTCTCTGATCAAGGCAATTAATTCCTCCTTTTCATCTGGGGGAAGACTACCGCTGATGAATATGGGCTTTGGATTGGCTTCATCACCCATATTGATCTGGACTACTTCGTCTTCGGTGGGTGGCTCTCTTTGCTCGAACCTATCACCATACTGCATGTTTAAGTGATGAACCCATGGGTCCTCCCACGTTTGCATTTGATCGTCGTCCTCTATTGTAGATGGATCAGCTGTAGTCATGTTCGACATTAAGGTTTTGAACATTTCTCCCAAACTTGTGTCGGAATCCTCAGCTGAGGAGTCTGGCAAGTACCCATCCTTAGCTTTGTTAGCAATTTGATCGATGATTTGCCAACCACATTCGTCATCTGATGAGACATAGCCTAGGCCTCTCTTGTGACGGTAATAATTATCCGGTTTCCCTTTTGGGACATATGCCATTTTGACTGGGACACGGGAACCTCGATCGAAGTATAAACCTTCTCCGAGTGTAAAGTCGTATCCTTGTTTTTCCATGAGCGTACGCGCTTCCGGACTATACTTTGATAAGTGCAGACCAGATTTGTCGTCGTCCTCATTTTCTCTTAGGAAATGATCTGGCAACGGAAGACTTTCTCCTTTACCGTAGATCATTTCTTTTTGTCCTCCTGTTTTGGCAGGAATAATCCGAGTTGTTCCGAAGGAATGCTGGAGGCGTTTCTTCGTTACATAAGATGATTGGAGCGGCATACATAAATTGGGATTATCGTACAATCCCTTTATCGCATCATCAAGAGATAAGGAATACTCTAAATCATGATTTATTTCAATATCAGCAAGTTGTCAGTTACAACCGCCATCTGACGACTGTTCGTCATCGAGATTGATTACAAAGGGTACAATGTCATTTAGAACAAAACCACCATTATAATCGAATCCGGCCTCGGAATCAGCTTCTTCTCCGCTGTCCGTGCCCTGGATCGATGGTTCCGTATCGGATTCATTACCATAAAGGAGAGAATTTGTAAAGTAATTCTCATACCCTTTAAATGGTTGCTTATCCGCGACCACCGTCCTAACCCTTCCATCAGTGTCGACATATTTCAGACACTGATGTAAAGTGGAGGGAACTATAACATTACTATGGATCCAAGGTCGACCCAACAGTAAGTTATAGGATGTTTCCGCATCAATCACGTAGCACGTGACCTCCGTTTTCAGATCGCCCATCTGGCACTTTATCCGGATTTTCCCCAAAGGTCTTGACCCGCTGGTGTTGAATCCGTAAATGACTGTGCCGTAGATGCCAACTTGCTGACTGGAATGCCAAGGCTGTGCATTAGGCGAAGTGGCATAATACTCACAGCGGAACCCGGATCCACTTGGATTCGGTTGACCTCGCTGGAGCCAATGTACCCGACGAAGTACAAGGGCCGATCATGATTTGAATTCTTTGTCTGCATGTCCTCTTTGGTGAAGGTGATGCAAGGAAGATTCTTGGCCGCCACATTACACTGTTGGGCTAACATTTCCAGTTCTTCGGGAGCTGGTTTGATCCTGGTGAGGAATGCCTCCGAATCGGCCAAGGCTTCTTGCAAGGCTTCTCTAGTTTCCTTGGACAATCGGAGCAACTCGTACAGCGTCATCCGCGCTGGAATATTGGCTAGCTGAGCCATGATGTCAAAGGCACGCGGATTTTTTGAACTCTCCGGTTTGTCCTTTCCAATCGGACGACTGAAACGAGACTGCTTCGGATTCCGAACCTCCTCGGGCTCCTTTTCTTTCTGTTTGTCAACCGGTTGCCGTCGAGCATCTTCAACCGGTTTGGGAACGGCAATCACCCCCAGCTCTGTGAGAGTCTTGGCTGGTCCTCGTTTTGTCACCCCCTGCTCAGCAAATTGATCGCCAGGGGATGGATATTTGAAGTGGTATTCATTTCCACTCCGGGTCGCAAAGACCTCCTGTTCCTCGTCGGAAAGTGGGAAAGCGGGGATTCTTTCGTCATCTTTTCCTGGGATGGCAGAAACTCCGTAACAAGACTTGCCTTTCCCTTTGGACTTCTTCTTAGATGACGATCCTGCCCATTGTTCATCTTCAATCAGGTCAGGGTGCACCCAGAGAATTTCACCGTTTGGGGCTGTGTGAGGCACAAGTCCCTTTTGGCGTTGTCCGTGCGGGTCGTCATTCACCGTCTTCATCCCGACTTTGGTGACACGCTTCGGCTCAAACCAAGCTGTAGGTACTGATCCAAAACTAATCGACACCGCGTTTGCTCCCACATTCTTAGCCGGTTTCGGAGTTATGACCCCTACGTCGATCAACGCTTGGATCTTGTCCTTGAGGTGGTAGCAAGACTTCGTTGGGTGGTGGACCGCTCTGTGGTACGCGTAGTACTTCGGGTCCGTCACCTTAGTGGCTCCTTCATGATCCATGATCGCCGGCAACTGGATTTTGTTATTCTCCAACAAGTACTTGAAGATGCCGGGGACTTCATCATCCTTGAAGGAGTATACTTTGGGAAACCTTGGCTCCGAAGACTTTTGCTTCTGAGACCGTTGCTGCCAATGCGGTTGCGATTGTTGTGGCGCCCGCTGCTGCTGCTGTTGCTGAGGTTGCAATTGAAATGTCTGGTTAGCATCAACAGCATTAACATGAGCTTTACCTTTCCCTTTCTGGTTGAAGTTCTGCTTCGGAGGATTTGTTGCCGGTTGGCCTCTCTCCACCTTCTTTCTCCTAAGGAAACGCTCAGCTTGTTCCCCTCGGACTTTCAAATCCTTCCAAGTCTTGGATGGTGCGGTGCCCATTGCTTCCAACACATCCAGCGAAAGGTTGTTGTGGCAGGTCTGGAGGATGAATTCCTCGGTGATCGGGTCCCGGCAATTCATCGCCTTGTTTCGGAACCTCTTGACGAAGGTGTCGACCAACTCCCCGTCTTTTTGCTTCTCATCGGGCAACGATCCGATAGAGATTTCGGTGTCATCATCGAAGAAATTCGCGAGGAACTTAGTCTCCATGTCATCCCAGCTGTTTATGCTTCCTGGCTTGAGGCGACGATACCAATCGAAGGCAGCTCCGCGAAGAGTGCCGACGAATGACCGCACCATCAGAGGCTCATTACCAGAGATGACTCCCAAGTGCGATTTGAAATAAATCAAATGCTGAGTAGGTGAACCCATCCCATTAAACGGCGTAAAGTTAATTAGACTAAACTTTGCCGGATATGGGATTGATTCCCACTCTCTCGGGTATGGACAAGGGATGCCCGTCTTTTTCGTCTCTTGAGCAGAGATCAATGTGTTGATCTTGCTCTCGAGATTTTTAATTTTTAGGCTTTCACCTGTGTCTTCGCTAGCATTCTCGTTACCACCCCCCGGGTTGATGGGAGGGTTGTTAACATTGCGAACCTCGTTTGTGTCCTCATCTTCCAGGTTGTTCTGGTTGGGACGACTTGGTTCGCCTTGTTGGTTCCTTAATGCTTGAAGCTGTTGGTCATGCATCTCTCTCATGTTCTACATAGCCATTTGCATTTCGAACCGAAAGGTCTCCTGTTGTTTGGCCATGGCATCTTCAAGCATCTTGGCCACTTGCTCTGCGTTTATCATAAACGCCTCGCGGGGCTGTCCTTCACTGGACACTGTATTATCAGACGCCACTGCTGAGCCAGCATCTGATTTTTCATCTCCCGAAGGTACTCTTGTTCGAATTCTATCATACGTCGCGCGAATGATAGCCCCGGATTGTAGATGAGTTACACGTCGGGATATTTCTGGAACCGCCTCGGGGTTATCCTGGGCCGATGTTCCTGTGCTGGTCATATTTGCGGTGACCCTTGAATGCTCACCATCTTTGACCATCTTCCTCCTTCGTTGGAAACGCCTATGCCTTGGTTTTGGTGTTCCATTGCTGAGCCTTTTGAACACAGAGACTCTTTCGGGGACTGTCTTAACACAGTTGCATTCGGACAGTACCGCCCGAATGAGCTTCGAGCAAGGACATTGTGTTTCGAGCCTTCGAGGGCTCCTCTTTCTGGATTTATTCGTACCCCCAGCACGATAGTATAGCTCGTCCGTTTGAAGATCGGAGCAACCTATTGTGTGTTGGCACGATCTCTCAGGTATAACGTTGTCGTCATCAGATGACAACGTTTCCTTCTGAGGAATAATTGTCTTCTTCGGACCATCCAGAGTCACACGCCTTGAAACGCGTCTTTGTGGGCATGAATCTTCAGCGGGCTCTTGCACTTCGATGCGCAAAGTTGTGCGCTTGGGTGCCACAATTTTCTCCAAGTGTTGAGGGTTGCAGCGACCCCCAGCATGTTGCATTATTTGGGACTTCTTCATTGGCCCCAAGCGTTCCTGTACCGGAGCTTTACCTCGTTCTTTCGGAAGTGGGCCGAGGCGCTCCAAAACAGACTTTCTCTTCTGGGATGGTCCTGCGGGATCTCCCTGAGCAGTTGCAGAAATTACCGGCTGTTTAGATTGACTTGCCGGAGTTTGAATTTTCGGAGGCTGCGGTTGTCGCTCCTTGGTCTGAATTGTTGCTTCAGACTTTGGCCTCCAAACCTTGCGAGTTGGTGGCGGCTTTTTGACCACCTCCTTCTGCAACTTCCGACGGGCTTCTTCAGCTTTGGCCCGTGCTTGCGCCGATAACGCGCACCGTTTGCGGATGCGCTCCTCCAACGTCGAGCGATTCCGTTTGACACGGACCCACTCCATTGTCGATGGTTTGGAGGAACCACCCTTCACTTGCTGTTGAGGCTGTTTGCCTCGTTTGTTATTCAGATCCGCATGATAGCGGACCCCGTCAACGGACTCCATGGCCTTGGCGAATTGCTTCGCGAGGCGTTGACGCTGCCTCTGGCGGGCTCTCTTGGAGAGAGTCACCACGCCTTCAATGGCGGATTTGACCTTCTTTGAGGTCGGTAGGGCCTCACTCAACGCAGCTTCGGCGTCGATTGGGGTGAGGTCGTCGTTGGTGGCTTCAACTTCATCGCACCAACGGACTTTTCTCCTGGAGGAGAACTTCTGGAACTTCTTGGACTTGGGGGAGGAGGTAGATCCGGACGAGGACACGTATTCCTCGTACTTCTGTTGGTCGAATTCATACTCGACCTCCTCCACGACCGGGATCGAGATCTGCGGCTGCGACACTCCGATCTCGGCAGCGAGATCGGTGGCTCCCACTGTGGTCGCCAGATTGTTCGCGTGGAAAATTGTGTTCTTCTTCATTGATGATTTCATTACAACTTTGATAATAACTTTATGCGTTTACAAAGATCCGGTCTTTTTATAAGAGCCGGTTACAATGAAAATCAAAATAAAGAAATAAAAAATTATAATTCTCTCTGAACAAATCACGAGTTTCCTGTTTTACGGTCCCTCGCTTGCGTGGGTTGTTTGCCTGTGCCGGGGTTGTTTGCCGTGGACCACCGCGCAATCTCGATCCGAACAGATCTACGTGGTATAACGGGTATTATCCCACCAAGGAGATAATAGCCGGGAGGGATCGTTTCACCAAGGAAACGCTCGCTCAAATCTCGGGATCTAAGTACCAAGCTTAGATCCGGAGTAGAATGACGTAGATCTGAATATCCAAGTCTTCAAGCCTTCACAATTCCGAGTTGAGGTCGCAATCCGGCAGAGTTTCGGCTCTTCAGAAGTTTCAGAAAAAGTCCTCTCAAATGAACAACCACCCCCCTATTTATAGGATACCTGAACTGTGCCCGCGTGCACAAGAGGGAGGGGGGGAACACCCGGCCACCTTGGGGTGGCTCGGCTCATGCCGAGCCACCCTGGGGTGGCTCGGCTTGGACCGAGCCACCCCGGGTTGGCTCGGTTCAGGCCGAGTCCCCGGGTGTGTCGTGTTTCATCGTTTTCTGGTGTTTTCTGTCTTTTGGTTCTTCGTTTGATTCGCCCGGACTTTGATTTGATAGCCCGCGTCTTTATTTGGCAGTATTTCCGCCTCGGTGCTTGAGTTCAAGTCCGTTTTGTTGTTGGGCGACTCGTTAACTTTCCGAACCGTTGGTTTGGTTCCACACACGAACGTATTCCGTTGCTTGCGTGCCTCATCGCCTCGTTGCTCGAACGTCCGTTGATTTGTCGAATCATCGTGCCGAGCCATGTTAAGGGACCTATAGGCAATTTTATACGCCTACAACCGACATGAATTTTCGGTCGACCGAACGTTATTTCGGACGACCGCTCAGTTCTTTTCTTCAGTCAACGAGATTTTTATTAAACGGTCGTTTTTACCTCGATGGCTGTGCTTTCACTCTTTGGTGCTTGGCTCAGTCTGAGCTAACACTCTGAAAAAGAGATTAACTTCCTTAACAGGAAGATTGGGTTTTGTTTTCAAAATGTTTTTATTATTTCTATATAAACCCCCCCAGCTACTTCTTCTTCCTTGAGCCAACGTTTGAAAAACCAGAGAGAGTTTTCTGTTTCTGCCAAGAAAAATTTTCAAATCAGTTCTACTTTCTTCTTTGTGTTTTTGTGTGAGCTCACCTCCCAGCTTCAGTAACTTCATCTCTTTGTCATAGGGCTGTGTAAAGAGAGGTTCTTGCTTATTTCTTTCTGCTGTGTGGTTGAGATCTTGAGTAAGATCTACTGTGAGGGAGTGATCTGTGGAGATCAAACTGTGTAGTGAGAGAGATCGAGTGGGATCGCTGTGTAGACGAAGTTCTGGCTTCCAAACCGGGTGTGTGTAGTGGATTTCTCCTCGAGAGTGGGGAGCGGGGACGTAGGCCAGAGGGCCGAACCTCGTTAACACATCGCGCGTCAAGGATAACGATTCCTAATCCTCTCTTATTTACTGTGTTTGCTTTTATTTCCTGTGGTCTGCTTGTTGTATGTTTTAATTTGCATATTAGAGCCTTTTGACCCTAATCACCCCCCTCTAGTGTCCAACAGCTTTATCATCCGAGGATAATCCTCTATTCATCCTCTGATAGTCCCTACGCCTAGTAGTTCCCGCGTGTAACCGAGTTATACATTAGGATACATCCGAAAAATGATGGAGACTAAAACTTTGCGTTGACTTTCCTTTATCGACCATATTGATAGTGACTTCTGGGAGTTCGTCATCTTGCGCAGCTGATCTTTTTCTATGAAAATGTTTTGGCTTGGACTTGGATGTTCTAGTGGAGATCTTTTCTAATATCGAGACCCTCTGTGGAGCGGTCTTGGGGTAGCTACACGCTGATAATACTATCCTGATTAATTTGACGCATGGATAATGAAAGTTCGTCTCCCGGGTATCTCTATTTCGAGATCTGTTCGTACCCCAAGTCTGATAGTAAAACTCATCGGCATGATGACCGGAGCAATCTATGGCGTGTTAGCACGACTTCTTAAGTATAATGTTATCCTCTGACAAATACTTTTCCTTCTAAGGGCCTGCTGCCTTGTTGACATTCTCAAGAGTCACACGTTTGGAGATACGCTTTCGTGAGCGTGGGACCTCAACGGGATCTTGAACAATGACTCGTAGTCCAAGGTGGTCAGTTACAGGAGTTTTCCTATTATAAAAAGGCTCTGACTTGTTATGAGGACGCGTATGACCCCCAGCTCGAGTAATTTCTCAGGGTTCAGTCACCGGATCTAAGCGTTCTTTGATCGAAACTTTACCTTGATTCTCATGCAAAGGACCCAGACAATCCGCCATCCTCATCTTGAATCGGGACAAGTCTACACTGCCATGGGGCTCTACTAGAGGTGCGTGATTCGTCGAGATAGGAACATAGGCTGTCAGAGGCTTTAACAGGACTGCAGGAGGTGAACCGGGTGCAAAACAAACCGAATCACCTTGGTTCAGGTGCAAACCACCATTTGGTGGCTCGGCCTAGGCCGCGCCACCACTTGGTGGTTTGGTTTGGGCCGAGCCAGCCAGGAGTGGTTCGCGAGTTCCGGGCGTTGTTCGACTTTTTTTTGACGTTGTTTCGGACTTTGGCTTCCATACTTGGAAAAGTTTTGGTGGCTTCTTGACCACCTCTTGCTGCTTCAGCTTCTGTGCTTCTTGCATGAGAATCCGTTCATGCACAAGTAACACACGACGTTTCTGGATCCGCTCTTCGAGGGTTGAATGTGTCCTTTTGACGCGGACCCATTCATTCATTATTGGCTTGGAGGGGAGGTCATTTGTTTGCTGTTGAGGCGTTCGATGCTCCTTGAATTTCAGATCTGCCTCGTAACGAATCCCGTCTATCGGCTCTAAAGCCTTGGAAAATTAGCGCGCGAGGCGTTGGCACTACCTTTGGCGAGCTCTCTTCGATAAACTGGGCGCGTCTCCAGCGGCTATCTCCTTGATTGAGGAGGAGTCTAGATCTGCAGATCCGACCTCGTTGGAGGCCGGATAGATGTTATAATGCGTTATTGCAGCAGCAACGGGGGCCTTGATCTTCTTGTGTTTGCAAGGGACGAAGGATCTGGAGGAGGATGACGAAAGATACTCCTCGAATTTTAGCTGGTCGAACTTGTACTCGACCTCTTCGTCAACTGGGATCCGGATCGATGGTTGTGACACGACATCTTCGGCAGTGAATCTGTTGGCTCCCACTTTGGTCGCCAGCGTGTTTGAGTTAGAAATTTTTTTTCTTCATTATAGTTGAATCTATTATAATTTCAGGCGTTACAATGAACTCAACAAGAAGTTAGTCATTTTATAAGACTTTTATACAATAGAAATAACTGATTATAATTTCTTCAAACAACACACAATAGATTTTTATCGCCTATTGTTTACGTGGGAACTTCGCTTGTGCCGGGGACGTTGATATCCATGGATCATCGCAGATCAGATCTAGTTGACAGATTGATAATCAAAGCTTCTACTTCACGAAGGAAGTATTCACAGAAGTGGTAATCCCGACTAAGTTAGATTACGAATCTTCTCAAGATTAAGACCAAGCTTAAATCTGGAGGAATGGGGGGAAATAGATCTCAGATCTCTCGAACTCTCTCTTTTTTTTATTGAGGAACCTCGCCAAGATCTACTAACCCTCTGAAATTCGTGCTCTGCTCTCTAATTTGGTAGCACTTCGCCCTCTTGATTTCCAACCTGTGAAATGAGCCCCTAGGCTTGTATTTACAGGCTTCGGTTAGGGGGTTTTCGGATAAGAATGATGGATTTGGCCTTACCCTCAGTTGACAACCATGTAACCATGTAACCATATTTAAAGATAATATCTAGGTAGTTAGGAACCTCTAGAATAGAAGAAATCCTATAAAAACTCGTCGAAAATCATCAAAACGTGTTTTCGGATTGAATCTGGCTGAACCGGGTGCAAAACGAACCGAACCGGTTCGGTTCAGGTGCGAACCACCATTTGGTGGCTCGGCCCATGGCCGAGCCACTGGCCTGGCCGAGTTGTTTTGATGTGACTCGGCTGCCAGGGGCTTTCTCGGTATGTTCGGTCTGGACTTGTTTCATCCTTCTGCGTGTATTTTGTCATTTTGTTGACTTTTACACTTCACCGATGTGTTTCGTGAACGCGCAAGTCGCTTGACGATGACTGATGGGCATGAAGGCCACTTAGTTTGCCGTTTCGATGGCCGACGAGCGTACGAGCCACTTGGAGCTGACTGATGAGTACACGGGCTACATAGAGGTGGCCGGTGAGCGCACGGGCCACTTATCTCACCGTTTCGGTGGCCGGTGAGCGCACGTGACACTTGGTTTGCCGTTTTAGTGGCCGATGAGCATGTGAGCCACTTGGCGGTGGCCGGAGAGCACGCGGGCCACTTGGCATTGGCCGTTTCAGTGGGTCGTCGCCACGTCATCAATGGTTCGTCGATTCGCTTCATACGCTTGTCGACGTCAGATGATCCTCTTTGACTCGGATAATCCTCTTCGACTTGGATAATGACGTTCTTCATCTTCTCTTTGTCTCGAGCTATGTGTGGATACCTATAGGCATTTTAGACGTCTACAATATTACCCCTATTCTTTTTTGATTCTATATTCTAATACTAACTAAACTAAATTAATTATCATTGTTAATTAATTATATTATATATCACTTCAAGTTTGTATAATTTGGTCCCTAAAACTTCTAACATTATTGTAAAACTATGCATCATATTAGTTATTAGTAATGTATAATAATATATTAATAGATAATTGCATGTCAATAAACTATTTATAGAAAGAGTAGAAAACATAGAATTCTCCTAAAATTATACCATGAAACTCATATAGGAAAATAACAAAAAAAAAAAACACTTTTATGCTTAGGTAACAGGGCAGAATGTACAAACACTAAATTTTAGAAAATATGAGATATTTAAGTGCGGCAAGATACGTTATCTAAAATAAAAAAAAGTACAGCAAGATACAAGTAGAGGTATATAAGTATAGTTTTGGTAAACTATAAGGTATATAAGTATAG
>BQKN01065763.1:1012838-1096214 GCA_022839385.1 Asparagus kiusianus | reverse complement strand
AGGTATATAAGTATAGTTTTGGTAAACTATAAGGTATATAAGTATAGTTTTGGTAAACTATAAGGTATTTAAGTTCACTTAAACCTATAAAAGATTTAAAACCTTTGTTATCCACAAACAATAGTATATGATCCCATTGATAAATAATATTCATCATACAATATGAAGCCAGATGATTAGCTTATATTTATATAGTAGAGGAGATGTAGAAAAATTAAAGCATCATATTTTGAATGAGTCCTAAGATTTTGAATTATTTTCTGAAATTATATACTTCACTTAGAAAATTTTAGAAGAGGCTTTTGAAGGACTACTATAAAATGTTGGACATCAAGAAAATATTGAACAAATAAAATCCATGATATCGAATTGCAAAAATTAGGAATATGTATGTAATACTAGGTGTCATATGAGATAATATTCATACATAACATGATATTGTAATATATAATCTAACATATTAATAAATTTTAAACATAATAATTTGCATCAAGACATACACTTAAGATTTGGGAGAGCCGAGATTGGAGAGATTTAGGAGAAGAATTGTGTCTTTTGTGGGTTTTATGGGTTCCGACTTTGCTTCCCAAACACAATCTGAACCTGTTTGGTGGGAAAATTGAAGAAGACAATTGAGAATATGATTTATTGTATTATCTCTCTAACTGACTTAGCAAAGAATGAATACAATTCTCTCAATATCATTTCTCTCTAACTAACTTAGAAAAAAATACAATCTTCTAGTATCGGAATCCCGATTTACAAAAGAGAAGAAGATTGGCGGAGATCCTCCCCTTTGTTTAAGTCTGGTTTCTTTACGGTAGCGATGAGATGACTCCCTCAACATTCGTATCGAGTTTACTTCTCGTTGACCATCCGAACGTTTGAACTTGTGGAATACGGTTGAATCCTCTTGATTGATGTCGAGGATAACTTGTGTGGTAAGTTTAAACTCTGTAACAGAGTTGATTTGAACCGAAAATTCGGTTAATAAGCCAAAATTGATGAAAGCTCCAAGAACAACTTCGAGGATCTGAAGATTGTCGAGATCCTTCTTCTGCCAAGAAACCTTGTGCCGATCTCCAAGAATTCTAATCCAAAAAAGAGAGAGCCCTTAGATCTCCAAAATTCCAGATCTTGAACTCAGTTGAGTTTTCCATTATTTATAAGGGATTTAGGGGTATAACCGCCCCTTAAATCTCTCCTTCATGAGGGTTTAATAGGGTGTAACCGCCCCCATAAATTTCTCCATGATAGGGTGGTGATCCCCTCAAATCGTGGGGAGAAAATAGTTTTTGGAACCGTTCAACTCGTGTTTGAACGAGTCAAACGCTAAAACTGATGTTCTGGGCCCGAACTCTGTGTTTTAGACCTAAAACATAGAGTTGGGCATGGGCTTAAGGCTAAAAATGTAGTGTTCACATAACGTTATAAATCTAAGATGTAGAAATGAACTCTGCGTCTGGACTTGAATGCTGGGGATGAACCTTACATTTTGAACTTAAAACGCGTGAATGACCTCTGTGTTTTCAATTGGAACGCTGGGGATGAACCCTTTGTTTTGAACTTGAATACTAGGGATGAACCCTGCATTTTGAACTTGAAACGCAGGAATGATCTCTGTGTTTTCAACTGGAATGCTAGGGATGAACCCTACGTTTTGAACTTGAACGCTGGGGGATGAACCTTGCGTTTTGAACTTGAAACGTGGGCACGACCTCTGTGTTTTGAATCTGGGATGTAGAGGTGAGCCTCAGGCAGGCTTGGCGAGCTTCAGGCTAAGTCCAATGTTTAGGCGAAGTCCTAGTCTTGCAGACGGACTTCAGAACATAACTTGCTGCGAAGAACAAGTCATAACTTTTAAACCGTAAGTCGGAATTGGATAAATTATATATGAAAATCGGCTATCTCGATGAGATAGATCCGACCAAACCTACCCTAAAGGGTTCAGTTTGCTCCTGTCCGTTTCACCAAATTCCTTACGGTTTAAGAGAAATCTGCGTTTTGATTTGAAGAGACCATCAATTTGTAGTCTCTTTTGCTAGAGCGTTGCAAAGATCGTCATCTTATAACCTTCATTTTGGCTGCTTGAAAATGTGAGAGTCGTCAGATTGTAATTCCCGAAGTTGATTGTGGATGCTGTTGAATTAGAGCTTTCATCAGTTGTTGTGAAGGTCATCACATTGTAATCTTCATCGATCTACCTAAAATTTTTCTAATTGTAGCCTTCTGGAAGTCGTTAGATTGTAACTTCCTTTTGTTAGCCCTTATATTTTGATGATGATTTACAACCACCATTATTCGTACTAATTGCTTGTTGAGTGATATTGTAGTTAATATATATATCAAGCTTGTTAGCACCATTTATGAAGGATTGGATGGAATATGAGCTACAACGATAATATTCAAAGGAGGAGGAGGCATAGTGATGAAGCAATGTTCAATCAAGAACACTAAACGCAATGAGAAGCTTCATCAACTCAAAGCAATATCAAGACTCAAGAAATGTATTTCTATGTGAGAGATATTTGCTGTTTTTATTTTCTCTCTAGTGCTAGAATGTAGGTAAGTAATTATAGATTTTATTTGAAGCTATTGGGATATCACACACACGTTTTCATACTTATATTTTTGAGCGTTTTGACAGAATATCATTTTTCACAAGTATGAGGACATATTCGCAAAATTACTTTTCTAAACAGTTTGTTTTCAGTATTAAAAATAATTTACAAAGTTACACAATTTTTAGAAGTCATTTTAATATTTTTACAGATTTTTTAAAGAGTCAAAACTGCTTTCAAAACCTGTATCTGTTGTGTCAGTTCGTGGTCGACTGCCATGGTCGACCGTGCCCTTGATTTTCCCTTAGTAGCCAGTAGAGATTTTCACGGTCGACTGTGATGGTCGACCGTCAGTCTGAAAAATCCCACGGTCGATCGCCACGGTCGACCGTAAAAGTTTTTGGAAATTTTCTCAGATTGGAAAGTGTCTGGCGATCGACCGTGAGAATCTCACATTCGACCGCCGTTCACCCCAACAGACTTTTTCGTACAGATTTCTGAAACGATTTTTACGGGATTTTGTGGGATTTGGGTATGGGCTTTGACTGCTGTGTTTTCTCCTATTTAAACCCCTCATACCCCTCTTCTTCAACTTGTCTCAAGCATTTTGAAAAACCAGAGTTTTGTTTTACTGAGAGCCAAACTTTTAATCCTGTTTTCTTTGTTTTCAAGTTCACATCCCAAGCTTCAGTGTAATTTTTCTCCTTGCCATAGGGATACTGTAAAGAGAGAGATTTTACACTATTTACTATTGTTATGAGCTTGATCTTGTGAAGATCAACTGTGTGGGAGTGAGATCTTGTGGTGATCAACTGTGTAGTTGTGAGATCTTGTGGAGATCGTTATGTAGAAGAAGTTCCGGCTTCCAAACCGGGTTGTGTAGTTGATTCTCCTCGAGAGTGAAGAGCAGGGACGTAGGTCAGCGGGCCGAACCTCGTTAACACATCGCGCGTCACTTGGATAACGATTTCTAACTCTATCTCATTTACTTTGGTTGTTTATTTTGTGGTGTATTGCTTGTCTCATTTTTTATTGCATAATTATTGTTTTAAGACCCTAATCACCTCCCTCTAGGGTCCAACAATTGGTATCAGAGCTTGGTCTCTATATTAGTTTTTGGTCTAACCACCTTAGAGAAAAGATCTTATGGAGGCTTCAATGAATGTGCATATGTTAGAGGGACAATCCACTACTAGACCCCCACTTTTCATCGGTAGCAATTTTGCCTATTAGAAGGCTAGAATGAGGATTTACCTTCGTTGCATTGATCTTGACATTTTAGATCTCATAGAGAAGAAATATGTAGAAAAGTCCAAGATTAGTAACACGACCGATGGGGAAAGGCACCAAGCTAATCTCAATGCAAAGGTCATGAATGCCTTAATTTGCGGTCTTCCCCCAATCAGTATAATAGGGTTTCTACGTGTGTAACCGCATACAAAATTTAGGTGAAATTATGTATTACACATGAAGGAACCCCCAAGTTAAGGAATCTAAGATTAGTGGGCTTATACATGACTATGAGTTGTTTAAATTGCTTCCTAATGAATCCATTGATGCTATGTTTTCTCGCTTCACTAATATAATCAGTGAATTGCATGGTCTTGACAAGCAACTGACTATCCAAGAAATTAATTACAAGATCCTTCGCTCATTGACTCCGACGTAAGAGCCCAAAGCTACGGCCATAGAGGAAGCTCATGATCTTACTACTCTAGCTCTCGATGGCCTCATTGCCTTCATACAGGTTCATGAGAAGAAGCTTAAGGGAAAGGAGAAGGAGGAAGTGCCCCCACGGGAAATTAAGGAGCCATCACCAAAAATGAAGACCATTGCTCTCAAGGGAGCTAGTGATAACTTATCATCATCGTCGGATAGTGAAGTTGATTTTTCTAGAGAAGTGGCTCACCTCAAAAGAAGAATATCAAGACTCATTAAAATGAATAAGAAGTTTAATCCTCGATCTAACAACAAATTTTCTTCATGTGTAGGAAAATGCTTTGAATGCAACGAACCAGGTCATATTGCCAAAGATTGCCCTAAGCTCAAGGAAAAATATTTAAAATACAAGAAGAAGAAAGCCATGTATGCCGGATGGGAGAAATCCGAACCAAGCGATTCGGATAGCAATGAAGAAGGAGCAAAGATTGCTCTTCATGATCCTAACATTTGTTTTATGGCTTATGAAAAGGAGGTAGTTTCCGATACCGAAAGTGAATCCTTTTACATGCAATGTGATCTAGCAACCATATTAGAAGAGTTAAACATTGAGTTTAAAAGGATGTCAAAAGAATATTCTTCCTTTAAAAAATTGCATACTTCTTGTGATTCCAAACTTGAACAACTACAATCATCTCTTGCTTTAAAAGATAAATTGCTAGGGGATCTTGATTTTAAAAACAAACAATTAAGATCTAAGATTGAAAGACTTGAAATTTAAAGTGGTAGAATTAGACCTACTCATGCATATACTAGTCATCATCACCATGAGAGAAATAGATTTCATAGATCTCATGTTTCTACACATAAGAGAAATTTTGTGTACACATATTGCATGAAACATGGTCATATCTCCACTCATTGTAGGATTAAAGATAATCATGATTTTTATAGAATGGCATGGGTACCCAAAGGTACCAAGCTTACTAACCATCAAGGACCCAAGATTTGGGTACATAAAGTTACTACATCTTTATCTCTTGTAGCGAACATCACGAACACGATGTAGAGAGATGTGGTACCTTGATAGTAGTTGCTCACATCATATGACGGGCAACAAAGAGCTATTTACAACCCTATAAAGGATTGAAGGAGGTAGCGTCTCCTTCGGTGGCGGTGAGAAAGGTAAAATCATAGGTATTGGATGCATTGATAAGACACATTCTCCCGTAATAGAAGATGTTTATTTGGTTGATGGCTTGAATTATAATCTTCTTAGCATTAGCCAATTGAGTGACAAAGGTTTTGATATTTTGTTTAAACCGGATAAGTGCATTGTTAGCTCAAATGGAAAAACTATTTTTGTTGCTAATAGAAAATCTAATGTATACATTTTTGAGATGAATGAGCTTGTAGATCAAGATGTTAAATGCCATACGGCGGTTGATGAAAACCCTTGGATTTGGCATAAGAGGCTTGGACATGCCAACATGGAGTTGATATCCAAATTATCCAAGAGGAATCTTGTAAAAGAGTTACCAAACTTGCATTTCATCAAAGATACTATTTGTGAAGATTGTGCTAAAGGTAAACAAACTAAGTCTATCTTAAAATCCATCAATGATGTATCAACTTCTAAACCCTTGCAATTACTTCATCTTAATTTATTTGGTCCTATGCGTGTTACCTCTCTAGGAGGCAAATACTATGTTTTTGTTATCATTGATGATTTCTCTCGTTTTACATGGACAATATTTCTTGGTAGTAAAGATGAATGTTTTGAAGAATTTTCAAATTATGTCAAAAGAATTGAAAATAAAAAAGAGTTGAAAGTTGTTAAAATTAGAAGTGATCATGGTGGTGAATTTCAAAATAATTTTTTTTAATGATTTTTGTACACATCATAGTATAACTCATATGTTTTCCGCTCTAAGAACACCATAACAAAATGGTGTTATTGAACGGAAAAATCGCACCATACAAGAGATGGCACGAACTATGTTAAATTCTTTTGATTTACCTAAGTATTTTTGGGCGTGTTTGTGGAAAATTTGCAATAAAAAGACAGTGAAAGAAAATTGACTTATATTCTCTCGATTTCAATTACAATTTGGATTTCCGATTATAAAAGAGAGGAGAATGAATCTGAATTCTCCCCTTTGTTTAATTCTGGGTTCTTCACGGTGGCGATGAGATGCCTCCCTCGAATGCTCGCGTCGAGTTTGCTTCTCGTTGACGATCCGATGTCTTGTTTCACTGGAACATGATCTTCTCCTCACGATTTGACGTTGTGGATAACTTACATGGCAAGTTTTAGAACTCTTGATGAGTTGATTGATCTTAACTGTAATTTGTTAGACAAGCCAAATATCTCTTCTTTGCTGCCAAGGAGAAGGATCCAAAAAGCCAGCCCCAGGATCAAAAAAGCCAGCCAGAGAAGGATCAAGGATCAGGATCTAGCCCCAAGATCTCTTCTTTGCTGCCCCAGAGAAAAAATCCGAACTAAGCTGATTTCTTAGTTATTTATAGTTGATTAAGGGGTGTAACCGCCCCCTTAATTCTCTCCTAAGTGGGACTAATAGGATGTAACCGCCCCTTAAATCACTCCTGAGTGGAGTTGTGATCCCCTCAGATCGTGGGAAACGGTTTTGAAACCGTTCAGCTCGTGTTTGAACGATTCAAACGCAAAATCCGTGTTCTGACGTGAATTCTGCGTTCAAATGCACTGTCTGGAAACTTAAACACAGTGTCTGAAAGCTCGGACGCAGTGTCTGAAAGCTCGAACGCAGCGGCTGAAAGCGTTGGCAGTTTGTTAGAAGCTACGTTTGGCAGCGGATAAAAGCTGCGTTGGCAGCTTGTTGGAAGCTGCGTTGGGCAGCGGATGGAAGCTACGTTGGCAGCTTGTTGGAGGCTGCGTTGGGCAGCGGATGGAAGCTGCGTTGGTAGCTTGTTGGAGGCTGCGTTGGGCAGCGAATGGAATCTGCATTGGTAGCTTTCGGAGGCTGCGTTTACGACCGAACAGGAGCTGCGTTGACAACTAGATCTGAGCTGCGTTTGCAGCGTTTGCAGCCAAATGTGAGCTGCGTTTGCAGCCAAGTTTGACCTGCGTTTGCGGTCGAATTGGTGTTGCGTCTTGATGATGGTACGTGTGGAGGACTTCCACGTCTTGGTTTGAAGAGACCATCGATTTGTAGTCTCTTTCTGTCAGAGCATTGTAAAGATCGTCATTTTGTAATCTTTACTTTAGCTCTTTGATATGTGAGAGTCGTCAGATTGTAACTCCCGATGTTGATTATGGAGGCTGTTGATTAGAGCTTTCATCAGTTGTTGCGAAGGTCGTCAGATTGTAACCTTTATTAATCTAGGTGAAAGTCTTCAAATTGTAACCTTCTGGAAGTCGTTAGAGTGTAACTTCCATATCGGTGTTTTGATGGGGATCAGCTATCTATTGTGATTTTTAGACAGCCTACAGAACCCCCTCCAAAGTTTTCAAAAGTTCGTGGTTGACTGGGACAAATTTTCGGAATACTTTGGATCTTTACTCTGATCTTGGAGCTGTTGATTCCTTGTGGTGAAGGATTTGTTCTCTGCACTTGCTTCGAAGGCATCTTGGTTGAAGAGATTTGCCACGTAGGACCTGTGTGATGGTATGCGCCATAATCCTGCTTCTGGAATGTAGGGGTGGACCCTGCATTTTGAACTTGAGATGCGGGTCTCACCCTTGCATGTTGAATTTGGAACACTGGTGTGACCTCGGCGTTCGGTTTTTGCATCGCGGGTCTGACCTCAACGTTTTGACTTAAGACATGAAAGTGGATTCCGTACATTTTTGACTAAGTCTTTGAGACTTGTCTTTGGCTCATCTGTTTTAAGTCTCGGCTCACATCCATTAAGCTGATGGACCTGCAAACGTGCATAAGATTTTTGGCAAACCCTCAGCCATCAACGGATTTGATAAGCCTTTACCGACTACCGTTTGAGTCGGGCTAGCATGTGGATTGTCTAAGTCCATTGCACATGCAACGTTGTGCTAAGAGAATGAACCATCTTAGACTTGATGCTATGATTTTGAATACATAGACTTTGTCATTTTTACGGGAAAAGACTAACCGGCAACGCGTGTTAGGCGTAGGCTTATCTCTAATTAGGGATCGAGATAAAATCCCCCTTGCGTGTGAGGCATGGATTTTGATGTCCTTTTCACGGTAAAAGACTAACCGGCAACGCGTGTTAGGCGTAGACTTATCTCTAATTAGGGATCGAGATAAAGTCCCCCATGCGTGTAAGGCATGGATTTTGGTGTTATTAATAACAACCTGCCACGATGTTGATTACGTGGGCTTTACCATTTTTACGGGAATGCGCTACCTGGCAGCATGTGTTAGATACTGACTTATCTCTATTTAGGGATTGAGATAAAGTCCCCCATGCGTGAAAGGCATTGATTTTTGGTGCTACGATGTTGAATACGTAGGCTTCGTCGCTGTTTCTTCCCGTGTTACTTGAAGCACTGAAAGAAAGTTAGAAGTGCCAGAGGTGTAGTATTAACTTGGTATGAATTTTCACTTAGAGTGAAATTCAGAAATTTTCTTCACTATCATTAGGATAATTCCAGAAAATCGTTAATCCGCTGGGGATTTTATAATAAAAACTTGCTATTCTTGTTAAAAAAGGATTAACAAGTTCATTAGGGGGGTTTGACTGTTAGAGGTGTGATGTTAACCTAACAGTATTTTATGGACCTATCGCTCTATTGAAGAGAGTCGATAAATTGATTTGGTCGTCAGAGGTGTGATGTTAACTTGACGGGTAAGTAGACCTATCGCTCTATTGAGGAGAGTCGATAAGTTGGTTTTGGTCATCAGAGGTTTGGTATTATTGTGACAGGAATTCATTACGGTCTGAGCAACTTTGAGGACTTATCATCCTATTGAAGAGGATTGATAAGTGAATTTGTCAGAGGTTTGATGTTAACGTGACAAGAGAATGTTACGATCGGAGCAACTTTGTGGACTTATCATCGTATTGACGAGGATTGATAAGTGGATTTGTCAGAGGTATGATGTTAACTCGACAAGAGAATGTTGTGATTGGAGCAACTTTGTGGACTTATCATCCTATTGACGAGGATTAATAAGTGGATTGTCAGAGGTGTGATATTAACATGACAGGAGAATGTTGTGATCGGAGCAACTTTGTGGACTTATCATCCTATTAACGAGGATTGATAAGTGGATTGTCAGAGGTATGATGTTAACGTGACAAGAGAATGTTGTGATCGGAGCAACTTTGTGGACTTATCATCCTATTGACGAGGATTGATAAGTGGATTTTGTCAGAGATGTGATATTAACGTGACAGGAAGATGTTGCGATCGGGGTAACTTTGAGGACCTGTCGCTCAAATTGGAGAGAGTCGATAAGTGGATTTTGTCAGAGGTGATCATTAACGTGACAGGGAAAACATTACGATCGGGGCAATTTTGTGGACTTATCATCCTATTGAAGAGGATTGATAAGTGGATTTTGTCAGAGGTGTGATGTTAACTTGACGGGAATTTATTACGATCGGAGCAACTTTGTGGACTTATCATCTTATTAAAGAAGCTTGATAAGTGGATTTTGTCAGAGGTGTGATATTAACGTGACAGGAAGATGTTGCGATCAGGGCAACTTTGAGGACCTATCGCTCTATTGAGGAGAGTCGATAAGTTGATTTTGTCAGAGGTATGATGTTAACATGACAAGAGAATATTACGCTCGGAGCAACTTTGTGGACTTATCATCCTATTGACGAGGATTGATAAGTAGATTTGTCAGAGGTATGGTGTTAACATGACAGGAATGTGTTGCGATTGGAGCAACTTTGTGGACTTATCATCCTATTGACTAGGATTGATAAGTAGATTGTCAGAGGTATGGTGTTAACATAACAAGAGAATGTGTACTTGTGACTTGCACAAGATTTTGGGAATTAGCGTCTCGCTGGGGAGAATTGCTAAGTGAATTTTATCACCAGAAGCGATGAGTTTTGATATTTGTGATTTGAATAAGATTTTGAAGACTTAGTGTCTTGCTGGGGAAGATTGCGATTTGAGCAATTTCGAGGACCTATCATCCTATTGACAAGGATTGATAAGTTGATTGTCAGAGGTGTATTGTTAACGTGACAAATTGGGAGTGATGCAAGCTGCATTCATACTCTGTGGGGGTGATGATCGTCAGAAGTGTAATGTCATCTCGACGATGTAAAAGATTCGTTATTCTTAATCTAATAGATTCTAAGTAACCGACCCCCAGTCTTGATTAAGACTTAGCAGAGGAAGAAAAAGAGGGGTAGACATGGCACATCGCCTAGTAGGGTACGATCTATGAAGTCGGAATAGAGGCACATTACCTGGTAGGTCATTATCTGATGAGTTTGACTATCAGAGGTAACTGTTAACGTGATAGTTTTATGAACCCGCCATCCTACTTGAAGAGGATTAGCAAGTTAATGGACTATCAAAGGTAAATGTTAACGTGATAGTTTTCTGGACCCGCCATCCTACTTGAAGAGGATTGGCAAGTTGATGTACTATCAGAGGTAAATGTTAACGTGATAGTTTTGTGGACCTGCCATCCTATTGAAGAGGATTGGCAGGAGAATTTGGAGAGAATGGACTATCAGAGGTGATCATTAACGTAATAGTTTTGATGGACCCACCATCCTATTGAAGAGGATTGGTGGGGGGATTTAGGGAAAATTAACTATTAGAGGTAACGGTTAACGTGATAGTTTTGGTGGATCCGCCATCCTACTTGAAGATGATTGGTGGGGGAATTTGGAGAAAATAGACTATCAGAGGTAAATGTTAACGTGATAGTTTTGGTGGACCCGTCATCCTTCTTGAAGAGGATTGGTGGGGGAATTTGGAAGAAATGGACTATCAGAGGTAACTGTTAACGTGATAGTTTTGGTGGATTTTGTGGTTGACAGAGGTGTTCTATTGAACATGACAACTCAGAAAATTTATTGCTCATAATCGAATGAAATACGAATAAACCAACCCCCAGTCTTGAACAAGTGCAGGGGGGAAAAAGGATAGACATGGCACATCGCCTAGTGGGCCATTATCTAACGAGTTTGACTATCGATCAGAGGTAATTGTTAACGTGATAGTTGTTGGACCTACCATCTGACTGAAGAGGATTAGCTTCAGCGGCCGTAGTATCTTCCCCTTCTGACTGAAAAGATTGAGCTTGGTTCGATTGCTCAGGTTGATCCTGCTTACTTTGTTCTTCAGCTTTGATCCTGACAATAATCTTTTGAGCCTGTTCGCCTTGAGAGATTAGTTGTCTCCAGGAACGGCATTCTGCAACCCTTATTTGTGCTAGAAGGTCGGTCTGCAAGTTGTGTCGACAGGTCTCCACTAAGGTAGACTGTGTCATACCTGTCGGGCATCAAAGAGCCATGCTTCGGAACATCTTGACGAAAGCTTTGACGGACTCCCTCTTCTTCTGCTTAGTGGTGAGAAGGGTATGTATGGAGACTTCTGTATCCTCTTCAAAGACTCTTGATAGGAAGAGTCTCTCTAGATCCGCTCACTTTTGGTTACATCCCGTAGGTAGTTTTCTGAACCATTCAAAGGCAACTCCCTTGAGGGTGCTAATGAATAATCGAGCCAGAATGGCGTCGTTTGATATCACATTTCCAATCTGTGACTTGAAATGATAGATATGTTGGTTCGGTGATCCCGTACCATCAAAAGTTTGTAGCGTTAGGACCTCAAACTTTGGAGGATAAGAGGCTGCGTCCCATTCGGCGGGATAGGGCCTGGCAACTCCCTCATCTTAGAGCTCGCTTCTGTTAAAAATGATATTGAGGCGGGCTTCCAATTCTTCCATTTTGGCAGACTGGAGATTCTGCTCGTTCTCCGTCTCTCTTCCTTCATCAGAGGAAGATTCTAGGTTGTGAGCTTCTTAGTCAGAAGCCGCTCCATCAACCATTTCCCCCTTCCCTTTGCTTGTGTGAAGTCGGGATGAAGATGTTCTTTCCTTTTGGGAAGATTCTTTCCTGAGTGGCGAATCTGTCTTCTGAGATTTGGCCTTGTCTGCGACGAGTTGAGTCAACTGGGCCAGGAGTTCATTGATAGCCTCCTGCTGAGATTTGAGCATGGCCTCCTATTCATCAAGTCTCTTCACGAGATCTTTATGGTTTCCCGTCATATAAGCAGAGCTCTCACGTTCAACAAAAGAGCTTGATGATTGAGACTCTGAGATGGCTGAGTGTTCATCATCAGAATGAGTTCCTCTGGCTAACCTACGATAGTTGATATGGGGAATGGCTCCTGTTCACGTCCGAGTGCGTTGATAGATTCCTTCAAACTCGTTAGTGATTTCTCTGACGGTCGGTGAACGACTTGTCTCAGAGTCATCGGAACTAGGACCTGAGGCTTTCCCTCTACCGATCACATTAATAGTCACCCCAGGATACTCAGTCTCTGGAGATCTCTTCCTGTGAGAACGTCGTTGTTGGTTGGGCAAGGCAACATGCATTAATTGGTCGAACACCAATTGTTTGGCCGCATATGAGCAGCATTAACATCCCGAGAGGACCGTAGGAATGACTTGTTGCATCGGTCTTTCTCTCGAAATGAACTCTCTCAAATCTGTTGCAAAGACTCAAGAAGAATTACTCACTGATCGTGAGGTTTGAATTGGAACCCCCAGTCCATGATTGGATGGGACTGGCTCTTGGTGAACATGGATCTGGTTGAGATGCCTTGAATCCATGGATTTTTTATATCCGCCCCTCGATTTAATTTGCGAGCCGGGGGTCCAGGGGGCGGCGCGCCCCTGGCCAGGGGGTCCGGGAGGGATGGAATACCCCCCGACGGGGTTTGGGACAGCGCCCCGAAGCTCTACGGTATACACCAGGTTCTGTATTAGATTTCATCACTCGAACGCATGCCTGAGCTCCAGGTTTTGCTGGTGAAACGCAGTCCTGAGGGCTGCGTTTAGCTTGGCTTATGCAGAGCTCGTGTTGAGGCTCAAAAATGTAAAGCTCGTGTTGATTGGAGGATCAGCTTTCTCGGAGTTGTGCCCGTCGCTTTGGCACAGATGTAGAACCTTCAACTCGGTGGACGAGTTTGGCTGAAGCCGAGCCCACTCCTTCGGAGGAGGGGCTATTCGAGCACTCTTGGTTAAAGGAGAAGGCCTCCTTCGGCATAGGAGCAACATTTGGAGCTTTTGTCTCCTTGGAGGCTTTGTGGATCTTGTGCATAGCCTTGGGGCTAAGAGATCCGGAGAAGATGGCCTCCTCAAACTTGGCTTGATCAAACTCTACCATGAGAGTTTCGATAATTTTTCCAGTGAGATGAACGTCAGATTGCGCCACCACTTCTTCGTCAGAGAAGCTCGCCCCCAGCGGAGTCGCCATCTTTTGTTTGTGGAAAATTTGCAGTAAAAAGACAGTGAAAGAAAATTGACTTGTATTCTCCCGATTTCAATTACAATTTGGATTTTTGATTACAAAAGAGAGGAGAATAAATCTGAATTCTCCCCTTTGTTTAATTCTGGGTTCTTCACGGTGGCGATGAGATGCCTCCCTCAAATGCTCGCGTCGAGTTTACTTCTCGTTGACGATCCGACGTCTTGTTTCACTGGAACATGATCTTCTCCTCACGATTTGACGTTGTGGATAACTTACATGGCAAGTTTTAGAACTCTTGATGAGTTGATTGATCTTAACTGTAATTGGTTAGACAAGCCAAAGATCTCTTCTTTGCTGCCAAGGAGAAGGATCCAAAAAGCCAGCCCCAGGATCAAAAAAGCCAGCCAGAGAAGGATCAAGGATCAGGATCCAGTCCCAAGATCTCTTCTTTGCTGCCCCAGAGAAAAAAATCCGAACTAAGCTGATTTTTTAGTTATTTATAGGGGATTAAGGGGTGTAACCGCCCCTTAATTCTCTCCTAAGTGGGGCTAATGGGATGTAACCGCCCCTTAAATCACTCCTGAGTGGAGTTGTGATCCCCTCAGATCGTGGGAAATGGTTTTGAAACCGTTCAGCTCGTGTTTGAACAAGTCAAATGCAAAATCCGCGTCTGGCGTGAATTCTGCGTTCAAATGCACTGTCTGGAAACTTAAACGCAGTGTCTGAAAGCTCGGACACAGTGTCTGAAAGCTCGGGCGTAGCGGCTGGAAGCGTTGACAGTTTGTTGGAAGCTGCGTTTGGCAGCTGATAAAAGCTGTGTTGGCAGCTTGTTAGAAGCTGCGTTGGGCAGCGGATGGAAGCTGCATTGGCAGCTTGTTGGAGGCTGCGTTAGGTAGCGGATGGAAGCTGCGTTGGCAGCTTGTTGGAGGCTACGTTGGGTAGAGAATGGAAGCTGCATTGGCAGCTTTCGGAGGCTGCGTTTGCGGCTGAACCGGAGCTGCGTTGACAACTAGATCTGAGCTGCGTTTGCAGTGTTTGCAGCCAAATGTGAGCTGCGTTTGCAGCCAAGTTTGACCTGCGTTCGCGGTCGAATTGGTGTTGCGTCTTGATGATGGTACGCGGGGAGGAATTCCACGTCTTGGTTTGAAGAGACCGTCGATTTGTAGTCTCTTTCTGTCAGAGCGTTGTAAAGATCGTCATTTTGTAATCTTTGCTTTAGCTCTTTGATATGTGAGAGTCGTCAGATTGTAACTCCCGATGTTGATTGTGGAGGCTGTTGATTAGAGCTTTCATCAGTTGTTACGAAGGTCGTCAGATTATAACCTTCATCAATCTACGTGAAAGTTTTTAAATTGTAACCTTCTGGAAGTCGTCAGAGTGTAACTTCCATCATTGGTGTTTTAATGGGGATTAGCTATCTATTGTGATTTTTAGACAGCCTACAGGGCGGAAGCCGTCAATACGGCTTGCCATGTTTTGAATCGTGTTTTAATTAGACCAAAGCTTAAGAAAACCCCTTATGAACTATTTTATGGCAAAACTCCTTTTATTGGATACTTTCGTATCTTTGGTTGTAAATGCTTTATTTTAAATACAAAAGATCACCATGATAAATTTGATTCTAAAATTAATGTTGGTATTTTCCTAGGATATGCACCTCGAAGTAAGGCTTATAGGGTCTTCAACAAACGAACTCTTATAGGGTCTTCAACAAACGAACTCTTGTTGTTGAAGAATCAATAAACATTACTTTTGATGAGACTAATATTGATTCACAAGTTGGTTTGCCTAGGAAAGATGATGATGATGTTGAGGGAGGATTGGAATTCTTGCAACTAAATAAAACACCCTCAATAGATTCTCAAAAGGATGGGGAAAGCAACAACATTCAAGTGCAAGAGCAAGAAGAACTCTCCAAAGCATGAAAATTTACACCAAATCATTCAAAGGAGCAAATAATAGGGAATCCTTCACAAGGGGTTCTAACTCGCTCAAAGGCTTTGAGTGAGTGTGGTAATGTTGCCTTGTTATTTCAAATAGAATCTAAAAAGATTAATGATGCTTTAAAGGATGAGTTTTGGGTTTTAGCTATGCATGATGAATTATATAATTTTCAAAGAAATAATGTTTGGAAACTAGTTCCTAGACCTAACAATGCTAGTGTAATTAGAACAAAATAGGTTTTAGAAACAAACTTGATGAACAGGACATTGTAACAAGAAATAAAGCTCGTTTGGTTGCTCAAAGATACAATCAAGAGGATGGCATAAACTATGATAAAACCTTTGTACTGGTTGTAAGGTTAGAATCTATTAGGATATTTTTGGTATTTGTAAGTTTTAAGAATTTTAAATTGTTTCAAATGGATGTTAAAAGTATCTTTTAAATGGTTTTATAGAAGAGGAAGTATATGTTGAGAACCGCCCCCCCCCGGGGGTTTATGGATCGTTCATTTCCTAATCATGTTTACCGGGTTCAAAAAGCTTTATATGGGTTGAAACAAGCTCCTAGAGCTTGGTATGCTCGCCTCTCTAGTTTTCTTCTTGAAAATGGTTTTTCAAAAGGGAAAATTGATAATACTATTTTTATGAGAAAAAGGAAAAATGATTTTATTTTAGTTCAAATATATGTTGATGATATCATTTTTAGTGCTACTAATGAATCTCTATTCAAGGATTTTTCTAAAGTTATGCAAGATCATTTTGAGATGAGCATGATGGGAGAGCTCACATTCTTTCTCGGGCTCCAAGTCAAGCAAATTAAGGATGAGATGTTCATTTCTCAAAGCAAGTATGCTAGAGAATTGGTGAAAAAATTTAAATTGGAGAATTCTAATCATGCACCAACTCCTATAAGTACAAGTGTCAAGCTTGATGCGGATAATAGTGGTGAGGATGTAGACAAAAAACTATACCGATGTATGATACGTAGTCTTCTTTATCTCACCACTAGTAGACCCGATATTATGTTTAGTGTGTGTGCATGTGCACGTTTTCAAGCTTCTCCTAAAACATCTTATTTAATTACGATTAAAAGAATTATTAAATATATCAATGGAACAATTGATCTTGGTTTATTTTATCCTAAAAGCACATCTTTTAATCTTTATAGTTTTTGTGATGCCGACTTTGCCGGATGTAAGGTAGATCACAAAAGTATGAGTGATACATATCAATTCTTGGGTAACTCACTTGTCTATTGGGCCTCCAAGAAATAAAATTGTGTTGCCTTCTCCACTACGAAAGCGGAATACATTGCTACCGGTTTATGTTGTGCCCAAGTTTTATGGATGAAACAAAGTTTAGTTGACTATGATGTGAATTTTTAAAATATAAAAATCTTTTGTGATAACACTAGTGCTATAAATATTTCAAAAAATTCTGTTTTGCACTCTAGAACCAAACATATTGATGTGCGCCATTATTTCTTACGCGATCATGTAGAGAGACAAGATGTTTCCCTTGTTTTATATTGACACTAAATCTCAATTAGCGGACATCTTTACCAAGGCTCTTAGTGAAGATGATTTTTATCGCATAAGAAATGGTTTGGGTTTATGTACTATGTAAAAGCTTTTGTTTTGTTTGTTTGTTGCACATCATATGCATTTTTGTTTATCCCATTTACCCCATTTTGATGGTGACAAAGGGGGAGAGAAATCTCCTCATTTGTTGTACATAGTTAGGGGGAGCTCATAGATAGGGGGAGCTACTATCTATAAGCTATATTTATTTTACTTTAATATAATGGTTGGTTGTTATCATCAAAAAGGGGGAGATTGTTAGCCCTTATATTTTGATGATGATTTACAACCACTATTATCGGTACTAATTACTTATTGAGTGATATTATAGTTAATATATATATCAAGCTTGTTAGTACCACTTATGGAGGATTGGATGGAATATGAGCTACAACAATGATACCCAAAGGAGGAGGAGGCATAGTGATGAAGCAATGTTCAATCAAGAACACTAAACGCAATGAGAAGCTTCATCAACTCAAAGTAATATCAAGACTCAAGAAATATATTTCTATGTGAGAGATATTTACTGTTTTTATTTTCTCCCTAGTGCTAGAATATAGGCAAGTAGTTGTAGATTTTATTTGAAGCTATTGGGATATCACACACACGTTTTCATATTTATATTTTTGAGCGTTTTGACAAAATATTAATTGTCACAAGTATGAGGACATATTCGCAAAATTACTTTTCTAAACAGTTTGATTTTAGTATTAAAAATAATTTATAAAGTTACACCATTTTTAGAAGTCATTTCCGTATTTTTACAGATTTTTAAAGAGTCAAAACTGCTTTCAAAACCTGTATCTATTGTGTCAGTCCGCGCCCTTGATTTTTCCTTAGTAGCCAGCAGAGACTTTCACGGTTGACCACCACAGTCGACTGTAAAAGTTTCTGGAAATTTTCTCAGATTGGCAAGTGTCTCGCGGTCGACCGTGAGAATCTCACGGTCGATCGCCGTTCACCCCAACGGATTTTTTAGTACAAATTTTTGAAACAATTTTTACGGGATTTTGTGGGATTTGGGTATGGGCTTTGACAGTTGTGTTTTCTTCTATTTAAACCCCTCATACCCCTCTTCTTCAACTTGTCCCAAGCATTTTGAAAAACCAGAGTTTTGTTTTACCGAGAGCCAAACTTGCAATCCTGTTTTCTCTGTTTTCAAGTTCACATCCCAAGCTTCAGTGTAATATTTCTCCTTGCTATAGGGATACTGTAAAGAGAGAGATTTTACACCATTTACTACTATTGTGAGCTTGATCTTGTGGAGATCAACTGTGTGGGAGTGAGATCTTGTGGTGATCAACTGTGTAGTTGTGAGATCTTATGGAGATTGTTGTGTAGAAGAAGTTTCGGCTTTCAAACAGGGTTGTATAATGGATTCTCCACTTTTTTTTCATGTGGAGCGGGGACGTAGGTCAGTGGTCCGAACCTCGTTAACACATCGCGCGTCACTTGGATAACGATTTCTAACTATCTCATTTACTTTAATTGTTCATTTTGTGGTGTATTGCTCGTCTCATTTTTTATTGCATAATTATTGCCTTAAGACTCTAATCACCCCCTTCTCTAGGGTCCAACACCATCATTGATGTTTGATGGGAATATGCTATTTACAGTAATTTTTAGACAGCCTATAGAACCTGGACCCACAATCAAATAAAAAATGATATGATTTTCTCGATATCTTCAAAGGGATATATTGGCCATATTTTTAATGACGATCGATATATAAAAAAATACCAAACAAAAGAAAACAATATAAAAATATTACCGAGATAAAGTCTTTAACCTAATATATTGGCCGATATAGCAATATATTGGCTGATATTTAATAGAATTCCTATAAGAGCAAATATGTAAATGTTATTTAGATATTAGTTCCTAAGAGCAAATATGTAAATGTTATTTAGATATTAGTTCCTTGATTTTAAGTATCCAATGATTCTATATTATTCCCTCAAATTTTTGAATTGCTCATAATTTTAGGGACTAATATTAAATTATTAATATTTTGAGGGACAAATTATAAATAAGTCTTATTTAAAAGAAGATTTAATTTTTTAAAAATCCTCCCACTATGGAGATTGTCTTAAAAAACTACTCAATTGATTCAGTTTGACAAAACCCTCTTATTATTATTATTTTTTGAGGGGGGGGGGGGGGTGTTATAGATAAACCCTCTTAATTTTGGTGTAATTTTTGGACAACATCTCTCAACTATAGCGTGTCTCATAAGAACACCCCTAATCTTTAACATTTCTATCAACAAACTTCCTTAATATAGTTACTTCAGTATGCGATTTGAACAAAATACCCTATTAAAGAAATCCTTAACATATAATAAAATGACCACAACTAATTTACAATTTTTTTCCTCTATATCACCTCTTTTTATCCATATGGCAAAAATCAAGGTAATTCTTTTATGATTGATTGATATTTTGGTCTTTTCGGGTTAAATATTTATCACACAATAGATAAGACTCAATGATATTAATTTTGATATGTTAAGTTTAAGTGAGAAAAGTCCATAGGGGTTAAATCAAAAAAATTTAAGTTGAGATAAATTATTTACAAAACACCCAAAACTTGACGGAGATTTACTCAGTTTAAATAGTTGGGGGGGGGGATTAATGCAGGCGTCAAAAATTACCTATAGGTCCCCAAATACAGCTCAAGACAAAGAGAAGGCGATGAACGTCATTATCCGAGTCGAAGAGGATTATCCGACGCCGACAAGTGCATCAAGCGAATCGGCGAACCGTTGATAACACGATAACAAACCACCACAACGACAAACGCCAAGTGGCCCGCACGCGTCAATCAAATCAAAGCGTACAAACGCGCCCAACAGTTAGTTAGCATGCGTGCATTATTCAGCTCGCGCGTGTCAATAAGCTCACACGCGTCAAATCAATCCGCTTGCATGCATTAATCAGCTCGCGCACGTCAATCAAACGCGTGCCCAACAATCAACTTGTACACGTCGGTCAAATCGTGCGCGTTGGTCAACTCGCGCGTGTCGGTCAACTCGCGCGTAGCGTACGAATCAACAAGATGATCAAATACGCAAAACGGTGGAGAATACAAGTCCCAAAAAAATCAGAAAATAAAACTTTAGCAAAAAGCTAGACTCCTCGTGCAAGCGCGGATCAGTCGGAACTGACCCGGGGGGGGGGGAGGGGTGGGATCGAACTGACTCGTATCCACACGGGTCGGATCGAACTGACCCGCACATCCACTGGTCGGATTCAACCGACCCATGCAAGCACGGGTCGGATTCCGCCGACTTGCGCCCACCCACACTGTTTCGACTCCCATTCGGTTGTTGATAGTTTTTCATAGGATTTTTTGGTTCTTGAGCATCCTAACTGAACTGATATCATCCCCAAACATGGTTAATCAGTTATTAACTAAAGATAGAGAGAAATCATTTATTCTGATCCAAAAACCCCCCAACCGAAGCCTATAAATACAGGCCTAGGGGTTCATTTCACCCAGGGGGGATTAATTATCAAGAGGAGCAGGTGCTGCCGGATTAAGGAGTTAAAGGAGCACGAATTTCAGCGAGAGTTGACAGATCTTAGCGAGTTCTTCGGCATAAAGAAGGAGAGTTCGAGAGATCCGGCGCCCGTTTCCCCTATTTCCTTAAGATCAGGCTTGGTCTTGATCTCAAGAAGAGTTACTGATTTCGCTTGGTCGATCTCTGCACTTCAAATCAAATACTTCCTCAGCGAAGGCGGAGGTCTACCGAATTTTTAACAACCGGATCTGATCGACGGTCGTCCACGGATAAACCCCGTCACAGGCAAAGATCCCACGCAAAGCAGCGGGTGATAAACATCTTCTGCGTTTTGTTTGAACGAGAATTGTATCTTTTATTTTCATTGTGTAAAGGTCTTATAAAAAGACCGATCTTTTTGAACTTATTGTAACGATCGAAGTTGTAATGAGTTATACAATGAAGAAAATGATTTTCGACGCAAAACTGGCGACCACAGTGGGAGTCAACGGTCTCGCTGCCGAGGCTGTCGTGTCGCAACCGATGATTAAGATCCTGGTCGAAGAGGTGGTCGAATACGAGTTCGACCAACAAAAGTACTAAGAATACGTCTCGTCGTCCTCCTCCAGATCCTCCGCTTCTCGCAAGCGCAAAAAGATCAACGCCCCCGTTGCTGCGGTAGCTGAACCTTGCAACGTCCTTCCGGCCTCTAACGAGAACGGATCTGTGGATCTGAACTCTTCCTTAATTAAGGAGTTGAGTACAGAAGGCGCGCGCACTTTATCAAAGAGAGCTCGCCAAAGGCAGCGACAACACGTTGCGCGCCAACTCGTTAGGGCTTTTGAGTTAATTGACGTGATCCGTTACGAGGCGGATCTAAAAATTAGGCAATGCTAAGCGCCCCAACAGCGGACAAATACCCTCTCTTCCAAATCATCAACAAGTGAATGAGTATAAGTTAAAAGGACCCGTTCAACTCTTAAAGAGCGGATCAAAACCCTACACACTGTTTACGCACGCCCGAATTCTTGCGCAAGAGGCCAAAAGGTTGCAGAGGGAAGAAGTGGAAAAGAAGCTACAAAGACTGCACAAAGTATGGAGGCCAAAGTCCAAGACGAATGCCGAAAAAATTGAGAAAGCGGGTCACTCGGATCCGACCCTCCAAGTCGTGGGTCACTTGGATCTGACCCTCCAAATTGTGGGTCACTTGGATCCGACCCTCCAAATCGTGTGTTACTTGGATCCAACCCTCCACTTCGCGGGTCACGTAGATCCGACCCTCCACTTCGCGAGTCACTTAGATCCGACCCTCCAAATCGTGGGTCACTTGGATCCAACCCTACAAATCGCAGGTCACTTGGATCCAAGCCTCCAAATCGCGGGTCACTTGGATCCGACCCTCCACTTTGCGGGTCACTCAAATCCGACCCTCCACTTTGTGGGTCACCCAAATGTGACCCTCCAACCCGCGAGTCATCCACGTTTGACCCGCGCCAGGGTCAAGACAGAAGACGTTCTGCATCGGTTTCGTCGATCCCTTTGAGTTTCGCACCTCCGGTGGAGCCCCGCGACAGCGTGGATTTGTCCCGATTCAAAGTGAGGATGGTCGATCGCCTGGGTCTTTTGCATGAGGATCAAGACAAAGTTCTGATCGAAGAACGCTTGGGTCCGGTGATTGAACCCCGAGCGACTCGTCGAGCTAGGGGTTGTACACTCCCTCACAACAATTTCGAGCCTTCTCATAAAAGAAAAATTCCAGTTTCACCCTCAGAAAAGTGTGAGTCCAAACGTGTGACTCCTGCAGACGCCAATAAGGAGTTGCATACTCAGAAGAAAACGCGTTAGACAAACAAACGCGTTATACCTGAGGAGTCGTGCCAACACACGATAGGTTGCTCTGGTCATCAGACCGATGAGTTGTACTATCGAGCTGGGGGTACGAACAAGTCTCGGAAGAGAAATACCCGAGAATCGGAGTCTCACTACCCGTGCACTAAGATTATCAGGGCAGTATTATCAGCATGTAGCTACCCTAAGACCACTCCGTAAAGGGTCTCGGTATTCGAAAGGATCTCCAATGGAATGACCAAGTCCAAACCAAAGCGTTTCTACAAGAAATGATCGGCTGTTTGAGATGACGAATTCCCAGAAGTTACCATCAATATGGTCAATAAGGGAAAGTCCCCGATTATTTCAAGTGGTTCTAGCCCCGACTTTTCTCCAGGAAGAATAGTTAATTCGGGAATAGCTCGACTGATGTCTTGACTCCAGCTAGAAGCGGTCGGACCTGAACAATCCGCAGTCACAGTTAATATGGTTGGGAGGGGAAAGTCGACTCGACCTTCTAGTTCTGATCCACTCATATCTCATCGTCTAACCCGATTGCGATCGGAAACCATTAGACAAAGAGATTATTAGAGGATGCAGAGGGGATTATCCTCAGATGATGAAGCATCAGATGCCAACTCTGCAGTCGCTTCGGACAATACAGTATCCAGCCCAGGGGAACCTCACGAGGTGTTTATGATCAACACTGAACAAATCGCCAAAATTCTTGAGGATGCTCTAACCAAGCAGAAAGAGGCATTCAAGGTTGAAATGAAAATGACTATGCTACGGATGAGGGAAGAGCATGACCAATAAATTCAGGCTCTATCCAATCAGTTCAGTGAAAACAATCGTCACAATGTTGCTAACCAAGCAAATAGTGATTCATATGTGGATGAACGCCTCAATACTGATAACCCTCCCGTTGATCAAAACACTGGGGGTGACTCCACTAAAGATAACAACACTGGGGGTGGTTCCACCAAAGATGACAATGCCGGGGGTGGCCGTGTTATTCCTCATTCAAATCGTCCGAGGCCCGATACGAGCGAGGATGAGAAGATGAAAGATCTCGAGAGAAAAATCAACGCTCTAATGTCTGCTCGAGAGGTAAAAAGGACCGGCATTCAATGTCCCTATCCAAGATAGTGAGATTCAATAGCATACCCGGCGAAGTTTAACCTGATCAACTTCACGCCATTCAACGGGAAAGGCTCCCCTACTTAACATCTGATCTACTTCAAGTCCCACTTAGGTATGGTCTCCAGCAATGAAGCCTTGATGGTTCGGTCAATCGTCGGCACCCTTCGCGGGCCTGCCTTCGATTGGTACCTCCGTATCAAGCCTTGAAGTATCAACAGTTGAGACGATATGGAGAGCTCATTCCTCGGAAACTTCTTTGATGATAACGCCAAGATATCTATCAGGACACTCTTTGAGGAGAAACAGAAGGACGAAGAAATGGTCAACGATTTCATCAAACGTTTTTGGAATAAGGCGATGAACTGCCGAGATCCGATCACGGAGGACTTCATCCTCCAAACATGTCATAACAACCTATCTATTGAGATATTAGAAGTTATGGGAGTCATACAGTCTAACACATGGAAAGAGTTGAAGATGCACGGAGAGCAGGCTGAATGATTCCTCAGAAGGAAATAGGCCGGGAGAAGCCAACCGATGGCTAATCCTCCGAACTCAAGCTTCGTCTCCCGTGGAAAAGGGGAAGCACCTGCAGCAGCTATTGACTCTAATCAGACGTCATAACAGCAACCCCGAAGATAGCAGAAGACTTCGGGTTCAAGACTCTAAAAAGAGCATTCCTTTAAGGACGAAGACGTTCCGGCCATCTTCGAATCCCTCCTTAAAAACAGCAAGATCAAGCTACCACCTATTACAAATCAGGAGGAAGCTGATAATACTGTGGATCCAAAGTACTGTGCATACCATAGGAGGATCCTTCATCCAACCAAGGATTGCTTTTCTCTCAATAATAGCATCCAAACCTTGGTTGAAGCCGGCGTCATAACACTGGGATAAGCCAGATAAGAGCGGCCAATACTCTGAAGAGTATACGAGTATAAACTGCTTCTCAATACTTCAATAGGTATATGAGTTTAAACTGTTTCCTATCATTGACGAGAAGTTCCTAGAGAATTTTTATATGTAATATTCTTAAGGATAACCCGGTCATGTAACTGAGTACAATGTCAGACCCAGTTCCACAAAGGAAGCTGGGGGTAGATGATTTATATAACTGGAAGTTCCCGAAAGAATGATACGTGTAATTTTCTTAGGGATAACCCGATCATTACGAGCAAAGTGATAAACACTAAACCCGCTGTGATTTCCAAACACTCTTTTGCTGAGACGAGATTCGATCACTTCGTTGGATCAATCTTCCCTCACAAAACTCATATTGGTGTTTGACAACTCACAGTCTTTCACCATAAAATCCCCTACCGATCAGACTAATTGATGGTGGGACCACCAAAACACCTTTCGTTTGAATCCACTCAAACTTTTGATGTGTCTGTGCACTTAACATTATCGATTGTCAAACCCCTCTGTGTTAAGTATTTGTCACTTAACATCAGGAACCCCCTCTGGGTGATTTGTACAAGTCAATACTCCTACTGTGATTTGTACTCCCACTCCCACTGTCCACTTGGTCAAACCTTTGTTGGCCTTCTTATTTTGATGATGTTTAACAAATAATTTACTTCTAATGTTGTTTGTCTAGTATTTGTGTTTTCGTATTTATTCTAGGCAAACAACGTTGTTGGGGGATGGATGGAATTGCGCTTAAACGAACATATCCAATGGAGGTTGGTGGAATAGTGGTTGAAGCTTATGCATTTCAAAGTTCAAGATCCAAGTTTAGCTTCATCCGCAAATATATCAAGTCAAGCCTTGTAGGCTGTCTAAAAATCACAATAGATAGCTTATCCCCCATCAAACACCGATGATGGAAGTTACAATCTGACGACTTCCAGAAGGCTACAATTTGAAGACTCTCACATAGATCGCTGAAGGTTACAATCTGACGACCTTCACGACAACCGATGAGAGCTCTAGTTCAACAGCATTCACAATCAACATCGGGAGTTACAATCTGACGACTCTCATATTCTCAAGGAGCCAAGACGAAGATTACAAGACAATGATCTTTGCAACGCTATGACAATAAAGATTACTTGGTGATAATCTCTTCAAGGCAAGACGCGGAGGTCCTCCTCGTGTATCAACACCAAAACGCGGAGGTCCTCCCCGTGTGTCAACAGTAAAACGCCAGGGTCGAACCCATGTTACAACATCAAAACGCCAGGGTCGAACCCGCGTTACAACATCAAAATGCGAGGGTCGAACCCGCGTTACAACATTAAAACGCTGGGGTCGGACCCATGTTTTTCAATGTCCAACGGGTACCCAACTCCGCGTCTCCAGTCTAAAACGAGGAGTTGGGGTCCCGAATGCCAACGTGGGCGTTTGACTCATTCAAGCACGAGCTGAACGGTTGCAGGAACCGTTTTCCCCACGATCTGAGGAAATCACGCCCACTTAGGAGTGGATTCAGAGGGTAGTTACACCCCCTTAATCCCTTATAAAAGGAAGTAAACTCAACTGAGTTAAAGGTTGGATTTTCTGGGCTCGGATCGACCATTGAATGCTAGCATTTTCTCGGATCTGGGAATTTCTTGGCAGCAAGAGGAGAGATCATTAGGCGAGCTTTTGAGGAGATCGACATCATCCTCCAAGGAAGATCATCTTCAACGTTCGGCAACAAGGAGCTTCATCATCCTTGGCTTACAACCGATTTTTGGTTCAAAACAACTCTTTTACAGAGTTCTTCAAAACTCGTTCAGAGTTATCAACTCATCAAGAGTTTCAAACTTACCACGCAAGTTCTCCACAACGTCAAATCGCGAGGAGAAGACATCGTTCCAGTTAATCAAAATGTCGGATCGTCAACGGAGAGCAAACTCAACGCGAGTATTCGAGGGAGGCACTCCATCGCTACCGTGAAGAACCCAGTTTTAAACAAAGGAGAAAACCAAATTCGTTTTCTTCTCTTTTGTATTCGAGTTGTAATCGGAATTAAAGGAATTCAATTCAATTTTCTTTTATTCTTTTCATTGTAATTTTCCCACCTACAAGCCTATTGAAGATCAAGATCAAGCTTTGGTATATTTAGTTTAGGTTTTATATTATGTGTGTTAGATACTCTAAGCTCAATATCATATACACACACGTATTTGGTTTCTATGCATATATATAGTTATATATACATACAAGTGTTTTAGATTTTGATGTTTATATATACATACACGTATTTGGTTTCTAAGCTCAAATATTGTATTCTCAGTTTATAGACTTAACAATCATCATATACATATTTTATCAAGTCTATGTAATCATTGTGCAAAGTTTTAAAACATTGTTTATGTCAAAACATCAAACTTCATGTATATCACTTTTTCATGTTTTGAACACTTTTGCAAAATAATGAGATTTCACAATTGGAAAATGCAAATTGGAAAATTTTTTTGTAACATGTTCAAAATATCATTTGCAAATATTTCTCAAAGTTTCATCAAGTTTGGAATTGATTTGTTATGTTTAAAGGAATTTACAAATTCACATTTTCGTTCGTGCACATGTTCGTGCATGTTTTACAAAACTGATAAGTTTTCACAAATGGGAAGTGATATTTGAAAAATTCTTTCTCTGACATGTTTATCTATATGTTTAGAAGCTTTCATCCAGTTTTTACTATTTTTGGAGTTGATTTACTGTGCCAATTGATTTTACAAAATCGTATATGTTAACAGTTTTTTAGAAACTGTAAATTTGTGTTCAAATATTTATGTCTCTCAATTGGGAAAAGATTTTTCAGAAATTCTTTCTCTAAAATGTTATTCTACATGTCTAGAACATTCCCACAAAATTTCATAATTTTTGGAGTTCATTTACTATTTTAAATGAATTTTACAAAACAGCTGCGCACTACTACAGTAACTCCGGTCGACCGGAAATGTCTCGGGAACTTTTCCAGGTTTGAACAGTGTGAGCGGTCGACCGGAAAAAAGGTCGGTCGACCGCCCAACTCCCAGAATGCCCATAACGGCTATTTTTTTGTATCCGTTGGAGGGGTTTTTGGTCTTTTGGTTTGGGCTTTTGTTAGAGGTATTGGAAGGCTATAAATACCCCCTTATACCTCAGTTTTTTATTATCAAAGAAATGAAAAGAAGTTTTTAAACAAGTTTAAACAAGGGTTTATGTAAAACCCCAAAAATTTAAATATTTTAAGATAAATAATAATAAATATATTATATATTGATAAATAATATATTATGATGTTTGAGTATGATAGGAATTGATTTGAGATCAATTCAATGTATATATGTATATATGTGAGTATAAATACACAAATCATGCTCAAAGGCCAAGCGTGAGAATCTGGGAATTATGACCAGTAAAGAGTTTCTATGTTTTTCACACTGATTCATTAAGAATCTGGAAAATTGTATAATACCAAAGTTGTAGGTCTCTTCAAGAGCTTTCCAACAAATCTTAGATCATCTTATTCTGAGGTCGTATGAGAAAGTTATAGCCAAAATACCAAAGAGAATGTTCCTAGTCAGGCTGAATTTCCAGTTTCGGGTTTCGGGTTTCGGGTTTCGGGTTTGCTGCTATATATATACATGTTATATCACAAAAATCACATCTTTTATTCTGTTTTACAAACCCTAGCAGCCCCCCTCTTCTCTCCCAAACCCTAGATCCGTTCTTGGCGATTTTTGAGGAGTCTCGAAGGGTTTCAGCGAGATTTGGAGCGATTCTATCGGAGGAGGAGCATTCTCACGCGTGTTCAGGAGTTCTACAATACCCCCTCAGGCGAGTATCATCTCGCCCAATCCCTCACCCTGTTTTCTATGGTTTTCTCTTGGATTTTGTTTTAGTTTTGATGAGCCCAAAAGGTATTTTTTGTATAAAAAAATGAGTTCTTTACAATATGGATTGCAAGAATCAAGTTTCCAGTTTTCAAAAGCTCACCAATGTTCTGTTAATGAAGATCTAGATCTGAAATTTTCTTAAACAAGAGTTGAATCATTTTTATTATTATCAAAACGTTTTAAATCTTGTTTCTCTTGTATTTGGAATTTTGGGTATATGGTTTACATGCTTAAAAATGCATTATTCTTCTACTGCATGATTTTAGAGAAGTTAAAACTTCTATTTGTCATAAGAGTCAAAATTTTTATTTCAGGTTTCGAGCTGACAGAAACCCAGATTTGGGTTTCTGTCCGCTTGGCGGTGGCGCTCAACCGAGTGGCCTACCGGTCGATCGCGATGTTCTGCCGGTCGACCGAGTGGCCTACCGGTCGACCGCGACGTTCTGCCGGTCGACCGAGTTGCCTAGCGGTCGACCGCCAGGCTCGTATCAGAGCCCGGTCGACTTAGTCGGTCGACCGTCGTACTGTTTGTGCAAACCCCTGTATTGTGTATTGTTTGTTTGTGCATTTTACTCATGTTCGAGTGTTTGCCGGGATTATTTGACTTTGGTTTTTAGTCTCACTATGTGTTCATGCATGATAGATGACCTGAGGGTATAAATTTTAGGACTTATGCACTGATTTGAGTATGGGATTGATAAAAGTAAATTTCACTACATATATCATAGCGATATTTTTACTATTTCCACAGTCCTTGTGTTGGACTATAATCCCTAAAGTCCTTGTGTTGGACTATGATCCCTAAAGTCCTCATGTTGGACTATAATCCCTAAAGTCCTCGCGTTGGACTAAAATCCCTAAAGTCCTCGTGTTGGACTATAATCCCTTAAAGTCCTCGTGTTGGACTATATTCCACTTCAATCCTCGTGTTCGACACTTGCCACTTACTCTATGTGTTTGGAAACCACGGTACTTAGTTCCTGTATCGGACTTATTTCTTAACCCTGTATAAGACTTGCTCATAGGAGTTTATGACAAGACACTTATGTAGACTATGCCATTATTACATGATACTCGTGTAGGCTATGATATGACACTATATTCATGCTCTGAGATTTTGTTGTATTTTTTTTATTATTGTTTCTGTACTAGGACCTCGGGTTTGGTGTTTAGGGATTTACAATTTGGAATACAAGGTATATACATGAGGGTTTCCTTGTTTGGATTATTTCGCTCGACGTACCTATTCTCGTGTTGTAAATTTCTAAATACTAAAACTCTCTTTTGTAAGATCAATGATTTTAGATCTATTATATATTATCTGTATTTTCATATACAACGAGCCCTCTTCCCTTGGGGTTGGTTGTGATGTTACTCGCTAGCGCTTTGACGCTCGTTGTCCCTCCCCCTTTCAGGTAACGAGCCAGGAGCCCGGAGAGTCGCAGGTTGATGGCGAGGCATTTTAGCTTCAGCTGTTTACTTAGATATATTTTCTTTTGGAGTTCCACAGTAGACTTTTGTTAGGTTTTTGAGAGTCTTATTCTAGAAGTTATAAAGGCGGTGTGCCTTATTTCCTCTTGTCAGACATTTGTATTTGAGACTTATTGGGTATTCTAGTTATCTATTCAGACATTGACTATATATTTCTGTAGGTTGGATGATGAGACATTTATGTGATTTCATTTCATCAGTATTCCTTGTGTTATCTTTCACTTGCTTTTGCACCTGCACCTGTTGTTGATTCTACTAGATAGATGTTAATTGTGATGGTGAAACATGTTATTGCACGGTGTGGTGCATGGCAGGTTTGATATTCTTGGTTTCACCTTGGACTGCAGCCTTGTGTGAACCCAGGGGCGTCACAGTTTAAGTGTGTTTAAGAGTTTGGTTCGTGAAGATAATTTCACAAGGGCTTGAGAAGATAATCTTTGGTGTTTGGGCTTCAAATCATCTCTCTCTCACTCTTGTCATTTATTAGAGAAGTTTTCTAAACTCAATCTTGCTTTACATTTTATTGTTTGATTATCATTTTATTAAGCTAGTGTTTATATTGAGTTTAGTTGATTTTATTTATCTCTTTATACACACACAACCATTGAGCTTATTGTATTTACATTCATAGTATAATTGGGTTGTGGGATTGTGTATCTTAGAGAGTGAGCTTATAATTCGTTCTCATTCATTGTAGAGAACAAACACTTTGTATTGAGCCTATTTGTGAGAATTCACTTGTAATACACTTGTACACCGAGAGGAGTGTGTGGTGAGAGACGGGGTCGAATCCAAGAGGAGTGGCGTCGGTTGACGTGCCTAGGGAGAGGTTGTAACCGAGTACTTGAGGAGGAGGACACGGGCTAGGACCAACACTTAGTGTGTGAGGTGTGATTGCATAGTGATTGTATTGTGAGGTGTAAACGTTGTTCGGGTGAACGTAGAAAACCCGGTTGTGATAGTGGAGTATCTCCTCGAAGTGAGGAGCGGGGACGTAGGTCGTGGGGACCGAACCTCGTAAACATATCCTTTGTTTGTGATTGCATTGGCGCACTTGCTTTTATGTTCATATCTTATATCGCCTTTGTATATTGGTTGTTGTTTATATTGCCCATTATCTAGCTTAGTTTGTTTACCCTTGAGTTTATATATCCTTGCATATATCATATTGTATATCTATTCTTGTTAGGATATATCTTGTTCATATTGTTTATCCTAGCTTACATATCTTGTTGTATTTCATACTTGCTAGGATAACTTGTTAATTAATTTTAATTAGCATTTAATCGGATTAGATTAGCATAAGACCCTAATCACCCCCCTCTAGGGTCTAACAACCTTCCTACAGTAAGGACCACAACCAAAATCGCCTCTCGATTCCTCCAATGAACGAGAGGTCCACAAATCGAGCGATCAAACCTTCATACAGTTAGGATCGTCTCAAACCTCCCACTTGGTTAAACCTTCCTACAGTTAGAGCCAAAACCAAAATCCCCTCTCGATTCCTCTAATGAACGAGAGGTCCACTTTCAAATCGAGTGAGCAAACCTTCTTATAGTTAGGGTCACCTCAAACTGCCGCTTGGTCAAACCTTCCTACAGTTAGGGCTAAAACCACAATTCACTCTCGATAAATGAGAAATTCATCTTTAGTTCAGTAATCAAACCTTTCGACAGTTAGGGTTATTCGAATCTTTTCGATTCTCGGAGTGGAGATCCCACTCTTAGTTTCACCTGCCCGGATTCTTGAAGTGGAAATCCCACTTTGAGTTTCTTCTGCATTGAAGATAGAATATAAAATTCTTTCTCTTCGGTTTCGGGAGATAGAATATAAAATTCTTCCTCTCCCATTTTGGATTCGTCTTTGCCCCAAGAGAAGACACAATATTTCAACATTATAACTTTAAAATCCACGCCTAACACGTGCGGGGAACTTTATCTCGACTCCTAAACAGAGATAAGCCTACACCTAACACGCGTTGCCGATTTAGTCTTTCACCGATTGAAAAAGACATCAGAATCCAGTCTGGGGAATTTTATCCCGAAGCCTAAGTAGGGATAAGTCAGCACTTAACCCGTGCTGCTAGGCGGTTCGTTCCCGTGAAAACGACCGAGTCTATGTATTCAACATCGTAGCAATAAAAATCCATGCCTTTTATGCATGGGGAATTTTATCCCGAATCCTGAGCAGGGATAAGTCAACGCCTAACACGCGTTGTCGGTTAGTTCTTAACCGTAGAAAGAACAAAAGCTCACATATTCGATATTATAATAGGTTGTTATTCATAACGCTAAAATCCGTGCTTCACACGTACGGGGAATTTTATCCCGAATCCCGAGCAGGGATAAGTCAATGCCTAACACGCGTTGCCGGTTAGTTCTTAACCGTAAAAAGAACAAAAGCCCACAGATTCGACATTGTGGTAGGTTGTTATTCATAACACTAAAATCCGTGCTTCACACGCATGGGGAATTTTTATCCCGAAGCCTAAGTAGGGATAAGTCAGCGCCTAACACGTGTTGTCGGGTAGTTTATTCCCGTAAGAAAGATGAAGACTACGTATTCAATATCATAGCACTAAAAGAGTTAACTCATTTAGCATAACGTTACATGCGGAACGGACCTAAACAATCCGCATGCTAGCCCGACTCAAACAGTAGTCGGTAAAAGCTTATCAAACCCGTTGATGGCTGGGAATTTACCAAAAATTCTATAAATACGAGTCATTGACGTATCAGCTTCATTAGTTGGTCGCATGACTTGAGCATCCAACAACTTCGGAATAAGATCCATACATACAGATGAATCAGCTTTAATAGTTGGTCCTGCAGCCCGACATTTGGGACCGCCACGCTCCAACGCCTTAAGAGCTTAAACTGTGTAGACTCCAGCAAACGTACGAGTATAAACTGTGTTAACGCCGGTCAACGCGTTACAACTAAAGTCAACACCAGACAACGCGTTACAGTGAAGAACGATGCTAGTCGACACATCAACAATTTCACCAAAATAAGGCAAAGGATGATTCCAAGGAGTTCAATTGCACTCAGACATGAATTTCTGACGAAGATGATCAGTTCAAAGTCAACTCAACGATAAGAGCTAAATTCGAAAACTTACACATCAACTTCAATCCAAGATTTCGACAACAGTCAGACGATAAACGCAGCACCGGAAGAACTTCATTTATTTAACAAAACACTAAATAGACTGAAGGCTGAAGGAGTCAAGAATTGAAGCAGTTTACAAGTCCCTCTACGAGATTGAGGAAAGGACCTATCTTATCCAAAGCATTCCAGACTCCCCTATAAAAGAACGAGTCTAAAATTCTTTGGAGGGGGTATATGTAGGCGTCAAAAATTACCTAAAGGTCCCCGAATAAAGTTCAAGACAAAGAGAAGGCGATGAACGTCATTATCCGAGTCGAAGAGGATTATCTGACACCGACAAGCGCATGAAACGAATCGGCAAACTGTTGATGACACGACAACGAACCACCACAACGGCAAACGCCAAGTGGCCCGCACACGTTAATCAACTCAAAGCGTACAAACACGCCCAACAGTCAGTTAGCACGCGCGCATCATTCAGCTTGCGTGCGTCAATCAGATCACACACGTCAAGTCAATCCGCTTGCACGCGTCAATCAGCTCGTGCACGTCAATCAAACGCGCGCCCAACAATCAACTTGTGCGCGTCGGTCAAATCGCACGTGTCGGTCAACTCGCGCGCGTCGGTCAACTCGCGCGTAGTGTACGAATCAACAAGATGATCAAATACATAAAACGGTGGAGAATACAAGTCCTAAAAAAATCAGAAAATAAAAGTTCAGCAAAAAGCCAGACTTCCCGTGCAGGCGCGGATCAGTCGGAACTGACACGCGGGGGGGAGGGGGCGCGGGTCGGGTTCAACCGACCCGCGCATCCGCGGGTTGGTTGAAACCGACCCGCGCATCCACGAGTCGGTTTCAACCGACCCACGCAAGCGTGGGTCGGATTCCGCCGACTTGCGCCCCCCCCGCACTGTTTCTATTCTCATTCGATTTTTGACAGTTTTTCTTTGGATTTTTTGGTTCCTGAGCATCCCAACTGATCTAATATCATCTCCAAACGTGGTTAATCAGTTATTAACTGAAGATAGAGAGAAATCATTTATTTTGATCCTAAAACCCCCAACCGAAGCCTATAAATACAGGCCTAGGGGCTCATTTTACCGGGGGTGGATTAATTATCAAGAGGAGGAGGTGCTGCCGGATTGAGGAATCAAGGAGCACGAATTTCAGCGAGGGTTGACAGATCTTAGCGAGTTCTTCGACATAAAGAAGGAGAGTTCGAGAGATCCGGCGCCCGTTTCCCCTATTTCCTTAAGATCAGGTTTGGTCTTGATCTCAATAAGAGCTACTAATTTCGCTTAATCAATCTCAGCGCTTCAAATCAAATACTTCCTTGGCGAAGACGGAGCTCTGTCGAATTTTCAACAACCGGATCTGATTGACGGTCGTCCACGGATAAACCCCGGCACAGGCAAAGATCCCACACAAAGCAGGGGGTGATAAACGTCCTCTGTGTTTTGTTTGAACGGGAATTGTATCTTTTATTTTCATTATGTAAAGGTCTTATAAAAAACCGATCTTTTTGAACTTATTGTAACGATCAAAGTTGTAATGAGTTATATAATGAAGAAAACGATTTTCGACGCAAACAATTGACATGTCCCCATAGTCGAAGGAAAATTTTCTAAAATTAACTCTTAAACAAAAGCACAAGTTAAGGCACGTATGACATCAATTTTATAAGAGTGGAGTTTATAGTAAGTTTATCACTCAATGAACTGGTTTGCGTTATTTGTCTTTAAGTTTGTCCTACACATCAACTCTGAAAATTTTTTCTATAAGAATCTCTAAAAGTAATTTAATATTTATTTGGGATGAGTATACGATCCTTTTGATTCCCATTGTCTTTCATGATTTGTAATAAATTATTTAAAAAATAAATTAAGTTATCATTTTATATTACTCACATTCTTATAAGTTTATAGAGCTCATAGCTTGGATATGAATATTATTGAAGATATTGTATTCTTCTAAGTCCTTAATCTAAAAATTTTGATGTTGTTTGACATTTGATAGATATGAATTATTTTGTTAACATACAATCAAGATGAGTGTACAATATGTATAAATAATTCTTAAACTATATTTTATAATTTTCTAAAACTAGAGAGTAATCGTTTTGACAGATTAATTAGTTATTGGGAAGATGTAAAAAGAGTACAACATTAGATTTTGGAATTGATCATATAATATATATTTTCTTTCTTGATTGAATTTACACATTCTAACTTAGAAAATTCTAGAAATTTTTTTGAATATCTATAATACTCGATCGCCAGATAAACAATAGGTGGAAGTAAATAACATGTGAAAGTGGTTTTTTTATAACTAAACGAAATCCTTGACTAGATAAAACCTACCATTTTTCTGTGATGAATTCAAGAATTTATTTTTTCATTAATAATAGTAGCCTTTTTTCCATATTGGTCCCTTACATCATTAATATTATAAAATTATACATTCAAAATATTAATTAATCTTAAATCATTAATATTTTAAGGGTTTAAACATCACTATTTCTCTGGAAGACAAAATGTTAAAAGCGCACATGGAAATATCCAAAAAAATTAATATATCATGATAATTATAAAGTTTTATGCAACCATGTTATAGTAAATAAATAAATTTAAAGTAAATAATTATGATATTTGACCACGTGCAGTGCACATGCATTACATCCAGTCATACTCTCTTTAAAAGCACGAGTTTAGGAAAATCTTTTGGTAGATAAAAATACACTTAAAATTCAAATATTATGACCCATTAAGTAAGAGTAAGTTGATAAATTGATGAATTCTTATTGGATATACATAGTATGAAGATAATGATGCAATTTAAATTAAAATATAAATCTAAGTAAAATTATTAACTACCAAATTTAGAAATGTCTACAAAATAAAGAGCGTATATGTAAAAACTAAATAAATTAATAAGACAAATAATGTCTACCCCAAAGGTCGTACCTAAGAACAACGTAGACTTACAAATATACATAATGTGGATGTGATATTTACAAAATCCACCAAATAAATTAAAGAGACAAAAGTCAATCTCAAAATTATAAAAAAGAAAATTAAAGAAAATAAAAATCATATTCCCATTAAAAGCACGAGTTCGGTAACAGCTTTCTATAGTCAAAACTACCATGTATTATTTTAAATATTTAATTTAAATTATAATCTATCCTAATCATACTTGTATCCTATCCTAATATCCCATGAACTATCTATACCTCAACAATTTAAATAATATTAATAAAATATATAAAACATCTCCGTACTATCAATTTATTACATAAGCATTACAAAAACGATTTTTTTAAAAAAATTAGACAAAATATTCTCAAATGTTTATAATTACACAAAATAAAAAGCTAAAAATTTAGAACTTGGCAAAGAAAAGAGTAATTGTGTGATATTTTTTATTATGATATATAAATATAACTTATAATTTAAGGTTTACTATCCCTTTTCAGAATCTAAAAATAGTTAAGTTGATATTGGTAAAAAAATAGTAATAATAACAGATTAAAAATATCTAGTTAAAGAATAAAAAATTAAAAAATACATATGATAGATTAAAAATTAATGTTATTGTATAAATTAAAGTAATTGCATATAATTTTATCAATATGTTAGAGCAACAAAAATACATAAATATTATTAATTAATAGAAGACTAAATCGTAAAAAACTAATAAAATACTATAATATAATTGCTTAACATTAATTGATTATAATTTATAAATATTAATCTCTAATAGTAATAATATTTATAGGGTAAAAAAGTATAAATATTTTTGTATGGAGAACTATTAGAAAATTTAGAGATATCATTCAAAAGAATCAAGAGGTTTTCATTTCAAATAGAATTCAAAACGTTCATGAATCAATTGAATTAACACTACTATAAGTTATATTTATCAAAAAAACACCGACTGAATACCCCTTGAAGAATATATTGAACAACTTTGTTTCAATCAAAGAAATATTCTTCATGGAAGATAAAAACAATTACTATGTCATGACTCTGCGTAAGCAAAAAAAATATAAAATCGTCTTTTTTCTTTTCCTTATATAGTATCACGACCCTGCATATGACTTTATTTAGGGGTATGACTACTAAAGAATGTTCAATTCTTAAAGACACGATCAAGATATAATAACACTATTAGAATTTAAGATCTCTAAATATGAATGTATTATATTTTATTACTAAAATTCTTATTAAAGACCACTAAATATAAAATTCACCTTATATTTGTCTCAAATGTATAGAGAAGATATGCATGTCATCGTAAATTGAGTTAATAATATATATCAATCTAAAGATACAACTTACTAAAGAAATAAGAGAATAGTAAGTAAACCAAGAAAACATCCATATAACATCGTAAAGAAAAAATATTACATTTTAAAACTAATATGCAGCATTCTTTTAGAATAAGTTATCAAGACAAAAACATCTCCATTAAGGCTCTTTATAAATGCAGGAGAGATTCAAATTACTAATATATACAACCATTACAATATTCGAAAGAGGTATGATCTTAGAAAACATACTCTAAAATTCATACAATTAAAGCTAAGAATAATTTATCAATATACAGACACACTATCGTATATTTAAGGTAACGACAACTACCATTTATAATAGAGTTGATCAGTAGTTCTATGTTTGTAAAGGCTGCAACAAGAAAGTGGATAGAGATGTTAATATTAATAATCTAAAGCAAATTGACAATGAAAAATATAATGTATTTAGTTCAGATCATCATAGAAAAGAACACAGAAAGAGCAAATGTAACATTATGACACATCAAAAATTCTTATTGGATGCACAACAAAATAATTCATTGCAGAGAAAAAAGAGGTAGCTCGTAACCTTATTTAAGTAATAAATTAAAAACCTATAAAATTATATATATATGAAATTAACATTTATTCTTATTAAAATAGGAACAAATCAAAGTCCATATTGACAAAAGTTTGTGTTGAACATAAGAAATATATTCAACTTCTTTGTGAATTTAGATGAGAAGACAAAAGATGAATGAGTCAAAGGAAAAATAACATGCTCCAGTCTTATATCATAATGATATAGATGATGAAGACACTATTCTAGAATTGCTCAGGAAAAAGATAAAGATGAAGAATTATTGATCTTGACTCAATAAAAAATAAAATAGAAGCAGCAAAAGATAATGTTTTGTGAATTGTTATAGAATAGTTTTATTTTTTTAGTAAAATTAGGAATCTTTAGAAGAGATTTTCATAAACTATTTTTAGCGCTTTTATATGCATATGTGGATGCTTTTATCATATAAAAGTGTACTAGAGTTAGCATTAATTTTTAGCTTATGATATTTTTATTAACTATTTTCTGTTATTTTAGCCAACTTTAAATCAATCATCTTAGCTTGTTGGCTTTATTACTCATCTTCCTTTTATAATGTTATTTTGCAAGTGTTTTCACTTTCATAACACTATACTTCCTTAGGTCAAGCTCGGTTTCATGCCAACTCAAATGAAATAAAAATTTAAATTGGTTTTAGATTATATTTATCTCTTGACAATTCAACTATTAACGTAAAAATTTAAACTGGGTGTAGCCTATTCAAACAAACATCAAATAAATAAATAATCAAAGTGTAATCGAGGAACAAACTTTAGTAAGAAAATAAACTAAAATACTTAACCAAAGTGAGCAAAAATTATCAAAGAGTAACCGAGAAACAAATTTTAGTAAGAAAATAAACCAAAAATACCTAATCACAATATTTAACCACGTGCATTGCACGAGCATAAAATCTAGTACATATAAATATGTGAGTTTAAGAAAAACTTTTCAAGGTCAATATTATTCTTGGCACTTTTAAATATTACATTCTAATCATATTCAATATCCTAATTGATATCTTTAGATATTGCTACCTTATTCTAATAAAGTACCCTATCTTCTAATCCTAAATTTTAGAATTAATTAGTGTACCACAATTACTGTTTTTATTTCATTGATATCTTTTGTTATTAGAGCTGATAAGATAATCGCAATCCTTATCTTGAAACTTACGCATAATGTTAATTTAAACAAAAATTCAACCAAACGACACTAATTTAAAATGTAATATGATATATCAGATGGTATTATCCGAGTTTAATATTAACTGTGATCTTTCTTTTCATATAAGAAAGTATCATAGTTAATATTTAAACTTGAAACTTAGAATTATAATGGATTATTTTCAACGAAATCGCCCCTAATTTAGGTCATATTTCATGTTACCACCTTAACTACCTAAATTTCAGAAATCCACCCCTATCTATTATTCTATTATCATACAACCACCCATTTACTTTTCTATCCATTTTGTCCATCTAAAATATTATACTTTGATGGTTTTACCTCTACATAGGTTTAATTTTGTTAAATTTTAGGTGTTAAAGTTAAAATTTAGCGAATTTTTGTATCAAAACTACATTTTGTTAAATCTTAGATATCAAAGTTGAATACCTCAAATTATTTGAAGCCTCAAAGTTTTTCTTTGCCCAACAATACAACAAAGACCACTTTATTTTTTATTTTGATACCCCAAACTTCTTTTTTGCCCAAAGTTCAACAACATTTAATTTCGATACACCTAGGTCCAATAAAATTTAATTTTGATATGCAAGTTCAACAAATTTAATTTTGATTATTAGATCTAAATAAAACTTGAGATCTAAATTATAAAGCCATGATTAATTCGAAGAGATTAACAATAATCAAAAGGAGCGGAAGCTTAGACCTGAATCCATAGATGAAACTTGAGATGAGTTTTAGAACTTCTAACCTTAGGGTTTCTCTAGCCAAATTTCTCTCTAGATGGGGGTGAAGAGAATTATAGAGTGTAACCCTAGATTAGGGACCATAACCCCTTATTTATAGATGTTGTACATTTACAATTTGGCCCCTCATCAAATCATAATTACAACCTGGTATCTGCACATATAATCCCATGACTTATTTAAATACACATTAACCCAAATTAATTGATCACTTTAGTGGGTTATCCTGAAAGATAGCAATACACATAGATTAATCATATGTGCCCACAAATAGATTTATTAGATTAAATCCAACAATCTCCCACTTGGGCACCATATGATTCCTTAAATTGTGTATAACCTTATGAGCTCAAAATTGCTATCACTGAAAAGGTATTTCCGAACAATCTCGTCCATTGACTATATCAATATAGGATCAAAGCGGCCTTCGTCACATTTATTGTGACTCGACCCATCAATGGTCACATATACCAATACAATTAAACGACATAGATCAATCATGGATATGCAGCATGAAAATTACATGCAATGTGATCAATACATGTCTATTTTTAACTGGTCCTCCTTTAGTGAGGTCAAAACTAAACATAATGTAACAGAGTGTCTTAACTGAATACTTTACTCTGATCAGACAATACAACCAAACATAAAACACCACAATTACAAACTCTCACTAAATCATGATATCCTCAAATAATACCACACCCATATGAGCAGTATGCTCATGAAAGACCTTGAGTGGCAATCCCTTAGTAAGAGGATCAGCTATCATGGAGTTTGTCCCAATGTGTTCTATAGATATCTGTCCACTCTGTACCATTTCTTTCACAACCAGGAACTTAATGTTAATATGTTTTGACTTAGTTGAGCTCCTGTTGTTATTAGAATACATTACTGCAGATTTATTATCACAATATAACCTTAATGATCTTTTAACATTTTCCAAAATACGCAGTTCCGTGATAAAATTTTGCAGCCATATTCCCTGATTGGATGCCTCATAGCAGGCTACAAATTCTGCTGTCATAGTTAAGGAAGCTACTAGTGTTTGTTTGACACTTTTCCATGGTATAGCTCCTCCTGCTAACATATAGATGTAGCCTGATATAGACTTCCTGCTATCTTGGCATCCAGCAAAATCAGAATCAGAGTACCCAATGACTTCCAGCTTATCTGATTTTCTGTATGTGAGCATATAATCTTTTGTTTTCTGAAGATACCTCATAACCCTTTTGACTGCTATCCAATGATCCATACCAGGGTTGCTTAAGTATCTGCCTAACATCCCAACAATGTACGTAATATCCGGACGCGTACATATCTGAGCATACATTAGACTTCCTACAGCCGAAGCATAAGGAATCTTCTGTATTTCTTGAATTTTAAGGTTACCTTTAGGACACTGATTGAGACTAAACTTGTCTCCTTTAGCCACAGGGGTATTTCCTGGTCTTCAATCTTGCATGCCAAACATTTTAAGTACTTTATCGATATAGCTTTTTTGCGATAATCCAAGAATACCCCGAGAGTGATCTCGATGTATTTGGATTTCTAATATAAAAGAGGCGTCCCCAAGATCTTTCATCTCAAAATTCTTTGATAAAAATCTCTTGGTTTCTTGCAACATACCTATATCATTAGTGGCAAGCAATATGTTGTCGTTCTCCCACTGAACTTGTGATATACACAGTCATCAACAATGTTCATCTCAAAACCGAACGAGATAATTATTTGTTGAAACTTATGATACCATTGACGAGGAGCTTGCTTGAGTCCATAGATGGATTTCCTTAATTTGCAAATCATATTCTTTGGGTCTCCTGACACAAAGTTTTCTGGTTGCACCATATAAATCATCTCATCAATATCGCCATTGAGAAATGCAGTCTTAACATCCAACTGATGTAACTCAAGATCATAATGAGCAACAAGTACCATGATTGTTCTGAATGAGTCTTTCGATGAAACCGGAGAGAAAGTCTCTGTATAATCAATGTCTTCCTTTTGAGTAAAGCCTTTAGCTACAAGACGTGCCTTATACCTCTCCACATTACCATTTGCATCCCACTTGGTTTTAAATATCCATTTACAACCAATTGGTTTTGCACCTTCTGGCAATGAGAAAAGTTCCCAAACCTTATTGTCTTACATAGACTTGTACTCTTCATTCATGGCATCAATCCACTATTAAGAGTGAGAACTTTTCATGGCCTGAAGGAAGTTGATTGGATCATCTTCCAACATTCTATTACTTTCCTCATGTTCTTAGAGAAATACAATATAATCATCTGGAATAGCATTTCTCCTTTCTCTCGTGGATCTCCTTAATAGCACTGGTTCTTGAGGTTGTTGAGTTTGTTCTTCTGGAACAGGGAGTTGTTTAACATTATCATCTTGAGGTTCCTGATTTACTTCTTGAGCAATAACAGGTATAGAAACCTGAATATTGTCAAAAGTAACTGTATGGATTGGATCTGAGGCCAATTCTTCCTCAAAAGCAATGTCTCTGACCTTATTTCTCCCCCAAACTCAACATCTTCAATGAATGTTGTTGTTCCCGTCTCAAAAAATATTCCTTAGTGTGGGATCATAAAACTTATAGCCCCTAGAGCGTTCAGAGTACCCAATAAAGTAGCTGCTAACTGTTTTGGAGTCCAATTTTTTTTTATTTGGCCTATAAGGCCTTGCCTCAGTTGGACATCCCCAAATATGTAAATGCTTTAAACTGGGTTTTCGACCAGTCCAAAGCTTATAAGGTGTTTTAGCAACTGCTTTACTTGGTACTCTATTCAGAATGTAAGCTTTTGTCTTTAATGCTTCTCCCCAGAGAGACTCTGGTAAAGAAGAATGAGCAATCATACTTCTTATCATATCCTTAAGAGCCATGTTTCGTCTTTCAGCTACACCATTCATGCTAGGTGAACCCGACATGGTGTACAATGGGACGATACCGTATTCCTCTAGGTATCTAGCAAATGGTCCTGGACGTTGTTCACCTGAACCATCATATCTACCATAGTACTCACCACCACGATCAGATCTAATAGTTTTAATTCTTCTATTGAGTTGATTCTCAACTTCAGCTTTATAGGCTTTGAACATGTCCAGAGACTCAGATTTTTCATGAATAAGATATAGGTACCCATAACGTGAGTAATCGTCTATGAATGATATAAAATATTGTTGACCATTCCAGGATTCCGTAGGGAATAGCCCACAAATATCTGTATGTATTAATTCTAAGACATCCGAAGATCTGTTAGCACCTAATCTCTTAACTTTGGTCTGTTTTCCCTTGATACATTCAACACATACGTCGAAGTCCGAAAAATCAAGGGAATCTAAAATGCCATCAGACACAAGATGCTCAACTCTACCTTTTGAGATATGACCCAAGCGCTTATGCCATAATGACGCCGAATTTTCCTTATTTAATTTATGCTTAGTACTACGCGATTCCGCATGCAAAGTTTCATTATAAAAAGCAATTGTATCAAGCAAATATAGGTTGTCATAAGTACTCAAGTAACCAGTTCCCACAACATTTGAATTAAAAGATAAACTGAATTGATTGTTTCCAAATGAACAAAAATAACCTGATTTGTCCAATACAGAAATTGAAATCAAATTCCGTCTAAAAGACGGTATTAAAAAAGTATCTTTTAAGTCCAAATAAGAACCAGTTCCTAATAGCAATCTAAAGTGCCCAATTGCTTCCACATCTACCGATTGACCGTCACCCACAAAGATGTGTCTTTCAACATCACTTGGCTTTCGGTAGCTCAGGCAACCCTGCATAGAAACACTTATGTGAGTAGTAACATCAGAGTCTAACCACCAAGTGTTTCTAGGTACTGAAGCTAAATTAACCTCAGAACAGACCAAAGTAAGGAACGTACCCTTATTAGCACGCCAGACGTGATATTTTTTACAATCCTTCTATACGTGTCCAGGCTTGTTACAGAAGAAACAATCCTGATTATCCTTATGTTGTTTCTTCTGAACTGGACCATTAGCAGCTTTATTATCATTCTTCCTTTTCTTTCCCTTATCCTTAGAGGCATAGGCCAAATGAGTATTTTCTGTCTTATCTTGCTTCAACTTGTCTTCTTTTTGCACACAGTATGAAATGAGCTCATTTAGAGTCCATTTCTCCTTTTGACAGTTATAACTGACCTTAAACTGATTAAATTATGCAGGAAGAGATAATAGAACCAGATGCACCAATAACTCATCACAAAGATCGAGTTTAAGTGCCTTAAGCTTTGAAGCAATATGAGAAATTTCCATAATGTACTCCCTGATTTTTCCTTTTCCCTTATACTTCATTGAAATCAAGCGATCTAAGAGCATGCTTGTTTCTACCTTATCGTTTTTCGCAAAACGCTTCTTAATTTCGGCAAGGAAATCTTTAGCCTTAGTAATCCCTTCGGATTCTATGCTCCTGAAGGCTTCCGGAACGCCGTGCTTAATAATCATAAGACTCATGCGATTTGAACGCTCCCACTTCTCATACTCCTTCTTTGCATCAGGAGTGCTATCCGCATTGAGATGTTGGGGTTGTTTAATTCTTAATGCAAGGTCTAGATCCATGCAGCCAAGAACAATTAATATGTTCTCTTTTCAAACCTTGAAGTTTGTCCCATTTAGCATAGGAATTGAGTTGATGTTAGCAGAAATTATTACAGCAGATGTATTAGCTGAAATAAAACAAAAAAATGCTCACATCAATAACCATAATTAGTAATCAATAAAATTCAAATAATGACGAATTTCATCCAAAATATCTGGCACAACATTAATATCAAGTCTTTGGACAGTAATATTAACTTGTAAGTGATACCTTGTTGCAATGATCAAACATTAACAATAACTCATGTTAAATAATGAAACTATCTTTGGATCGATTCATTATTCACATGTAAACCTTATAATTGTCACACGCTTATCATCGCAGATATGTATACAGTCTAAATAAATATTAACCTTCCTTTGGGCCGATTAAATATGTACACGAAAGCATACACACAAACATCTCACATTCCTCATGAATAATCTACATAAGAGAGGTTACTTTGGCAACTTCTTGTTTCAATTAATCAATTGGAGTGAGAGACAATCTTAATACCTTAGTGTCATAATATTTGAATTAAATAATTGATTAAAAACCAAATTAAATTAAAATTAAATTGATTTAAATTTCCATAGCTTAAATAGGGCTCATAACTTAATTGAATAAATTAAGTATACCAAAGTGGACCCATAATTTAATATGAGAAGCCGAGGCTTAACCATAGTGAACACGAAGTTCGCTTGACTTCGAACGTGAGGTTCGTCTATATTGAGTACGAGACTCACCTAAGCACGAACGCGAGGTTCGTCTGAAAATGAACGTGATGTTCAACTTGAGAACGAACGCGAGGTTCGTTTGAAAAATGAATGCGAGGTTCGACTGAAAAAGAACACAGGGTTCAACTTGAGAACGATCGCAAGGTTTGTTTGAAAAATGAACGCGAGGTTCGACTGAAAACGAACACAGGGTTCAACTTGAGAACGAGCGCGAGGTTCGTTTGAAAAATGAACGCAAGGTTCAACTAAAAACGAACACGAGGTTCGACTTAAATTGAACGCGAGGCTCACCTTAGAACTTAGCGTGAGACTCACCTTAGAACTGAGCGCGAGGCTCACCTTAGAACGAACACGAGGTTCGTTTGATTTGAGCGTGATGCTCACTTTAGAATGAACGTGAGGTTCGTTTGATTTGAGCGTGATGCTCGCTTGAGAACGAACGCGAAGTTCGGTTAAATTGAGTGCGTGGCTCACCTGAGAACGAACACAAAGTTCGTTTGAAGCTTTCAAGCCTCGCCAAAAATTTGAGGTAACCACCTCCTTAATTTTTGCCACGTTTTCACGCATGAACCCTAAGGGTTTCAATCTGAAACCGCCGCCGCCATTGTGTTGACCTTCTTGTTTTGATGATGTTTAACAAACAATTTACTTCTAATGTTGTTTGTCTAGTGTTTATGTTTTCGTATTTATTCTAGGCAAACAACGAGTTGGAGATTGGATGGATTGCACTTCAACGATCATATCCAAAGGAGGTTGGCGGAATGTCGTGTTGAAGCCTTGCAATTCAAAGTTAAAGATCAAGTTCAAGCTTCATCCGCATGTGTACCAAGTTGAGCTACAATGAAGATCAAGATCAAGCTTGGATAATCTAGTTTAGATTTTATATTATGTGTGTTAAGTACCTTAAGCTCGATATCATATACACACACGTATTTGGTTTCTATGTATATATATAGTTATATATATACATGCATGGTTTTGAGTTTTCATGCTTTGGACACACTTGCAAAATACATGAGTTTTCACAAATAGAAATTCAATTTAAGAAATTCTTTTTCTAATATGTTTGTTTTCATGTTTACAAACATTTCGTAAAGTTTCATTAAGTTTGGAATTGATTTGTTATGTTTAATGGAATTTACAAAATCATGTTTTTGTTCGTGCACATGTTCGTGCATGTTTTACAAAACAGATGAGTTTTCATAAATGGAAAGTGGTATTCAAGAAATTCTTTCTTTAACATGTTTATCTATATGTTTAGAAACTTTTCTCAAAATTTTACTATTTTTGGAGTTGATTTACTGTGCCTAATTGATTTTACAAAATCATGTATGTCAGCAGTTTTTCAGAAACTATAAATCTGTGTTCAAATATTTATTTCTCTCAACTGGAAAATGTTTCTTCAGAAATTCTTTCTCTAACATGTTATTCTACATGTCTAGAACCTTCTCACAACATTTCATAATTTTTGGAGCTGTTTTACTATTTTTAATTGATTTTACAAAGCTGATACATAGTACTACAGTACCCGCGGTCGACCGTCACGGTCGACCGCCAAACTCTCTGGAAGTTACTCAGCTTTGCATATGGCTCGCGGTCAACCGTCATGGTCGACCGCCATTACTGTAGCAGCTGACCATTACACAGTAACGGCTAGTTGCTGATTTTTGTTTTTTAATGGTTTTTTGGGGTTTTTGGGGTTGGTTTCTTCAAGCCTATATATACCCATTTGTCATAACTATTTTCTATCATCCAAGAGAGTCTTTAACCAAGTTTAAAAGAGTTTTAACAAGGGTTTTAGTTTTGGTTTAAGTGTGTTTAAGAAGCTTTTAAGCATTTAGAGTTTGAGTTTGAGAAATCAATTTCACAAGAGCTTGAGGAGATCATCTATTGGTATTTGGGCATCCAACTATTCTCCTTCTACCTCTTGATCTATTGAGAAGTTTTCTAACTCTTTTCTCTAGCAATTTTATTATTGATTTTCATATTCTTATTATTGCTAGTTTGCTATTTGAGTTAGATTTGATTTTATCCCATTGTTACACACACCTAATTAAGCTTATTGTATTTGCATTCATAATATTTTTGAGTTGGTGAGAGTTGTGACAATTGAGTGTGAGCTTTCATTGTGTTCTCATCCATAGTAGAGAACAAACAATTATTGTATTGAGCCTTATTGTGAGATTCACTTTGTAATACACTTGTACACCGAGAGAAGTGTGTGGCGAGAGTCGGGGATCGTCCCAAGAGGAGTTGGCGTCGGTTGACGAACCTAGGGAGAGGTTGTAACAGAGCACTTGAGGGAGACACGTCTAGTTCAACACTTGAGAGGGTGTAGAGTGAGATTGCAAGAGTGGTGATTGTAAAGTTTTCGGTTAGCTAGAAAACCGAGTGTGAGGTGTAAACGTTATTCGGGTGAACATAGAAAACCCGGTTGTGATAGTGGATTTCTCCCCGAGAGTGGGGAGCGGAGACGTAGGACGGAAGGTCCGAACTCCGTGATCATATTGTGTGTTTGCATTGTTTATTTTGCGCTATCACATTTGTAGTTTGATTATATCACCTTTGTGTTAGTTTATATATCCTTACACATATATTGCTTATATCTCATTGCTAGGATATTTCTTGTTGTTCATATTGCTTATCCTAGCTCATATATCTTGTTGTATTTCATACTTGTTAGGATAGCTTGTTAATTAATTTTAATTGGCATATAATCGGATTAGATTAGCATAAGACCCTAATCACCCTCCCTCTAGGGTTTAACACATTGCTCCTGCACCCAAAGGTCGAAACCCTAAGGTTTCCTGACGCCGCCATCGCCGTCGGAGTCGAGAGCGAGACCGCCAACGACGCTACACCGGCGAGGAGCACGGGACCGATGACCAAAAACAAAATAGGAGATCCAAAAGTTTTTCCTCGATTTTATTTTTCAAATCCAGGTCCAGAATCGGAAAAACAAAGGATTTTCTTGATCCAGATCCAAGAAAAATTGAAGAAAAAATCCTAAAAATTTAAAAAATTTATACTGTTCATCCAAAAATAAAAAACGTAACTGTTTATCCGAGAACAGTTCTTAATCTAAATTAGAGATTTAAGATAAAAAAACCCAATTTTAAAAACTTGAATCCCTAAGAATTAATCACCGGTGGCTCTGATACCACTTGTTAGATCTAAATAAAACTTGAGATCTAAATCATAAAGCCATGATTAATTCGAAGAGATTAACAATAATCAAAAGGAGCGGAAGCTTATACCTGAATTCATAGATGAAACTTGAGATGAGTTTTGGATCTTCTAACCTTAGGGTTTCTCTAGCTAATTTTCTCTCTAGATGGGGGTGAAGAGAATTAGAGAGTGTAACCCTAGATTAGGGACCATAACCCGTTATTTATAGATGTTGTACATTTACAATTTGGCCCCTCATCAAATCACAATTACAACCTGGTATCTGCACATATAATCTCATGACTTATTTAAATACCCATTAACCCAAATTAATTGATCACTTTAGTGGGTTATCCTAAAAAATAGCAATACACATAGATTAATCATATGTGCCCACAAATAGATTTATTAGATTAAATCCAACATTGATACCCTAAAATTTAATAAAATTTAACTTTAATACCCAATGTAAAAGGAAGAAAAACCCAATATAAGAGTAAAACTGCCAATTATAATTTCTTAGATGGAAAAATAGATGGAAAAGTACGTGAATGGTTGTATGATAACAGAATGATAGATGGCGGTGGTTTCGGAAATTCAGATAGTGAAGGAGGAAACATGTAATAGGGCCTAATGTAAGAGCGATTCTAAGAAAAAAAACCCAATTATAATCTCTGCATATCATTTATAAAATTATAAAAATTCTAAAAATGTGCAATTTCTAAAAAAATATTATGTACGTGACTCGTTGGCACTTGTAGCTATTTGATTTGATAAATATTGCGTATGTGTGGTCAGAGTCCTTTTTTTGATTTTGTCCTGAAGGTAATATCAGATTCTATGGAATTAAATAATATCTAAATTCCTAGAATTAACGTAGTTACTAAAATAAATAAACAATTATTTGCATTTTAATACACTATAATTTCACTTTAGTGTATGTTATTATAAAATTCTATTTTGATATATCTGATACTCAAAAGTGCAAATAATTTGATGTTAGTTCTGCTCAAGAATATCAATATGGTGACAAGTGTTGGGCAAAATACCCCAATTGTTGTTAAAAACTGTGTCGAGGAACCAAACCATACGCTGATCAACGAGGGCCAAAACCAACCAAAATCAATGCACAAACAAAATACTAATTTTAACGTGGTTCGACAATTGCCTACGTCCATGGGGCAAGAAGGGGATGAGATTTTCACTAATAGAGAAGAAGAGTACAACTTGAGATTACAAATCACTCCAAGGAACAAACTAATCTCACCAACAAAGCTCTTAATCTCTCCAAATAAACCCTAATCAAATAGCTCATAAAATACCTCTTTTCTGTGATCCAAATATCCCAAACTCTTGCCTTAAGAAACCCTAGAACGTGTATTAGTATTTATACAAACACCAAAACCAAATAAGAACATGAAACACAAGTTTGGGCCTAACCCGTTACGCGGTCGACCACCACGATCGACGTGACCAACAAACAGAACTTGAAATCACTTACAGGGTCTGGCGATTGACCACGACGGTCGACCGCGACAAACGACAGAGCCCAAAAATGTCCTACAGGATCTCGCGGTCGACCGCGCTAACTCCAGACTCCTCCCAGAGTCTGTGCACATTCGCGGTCGACCAGCCTTGCGCCGTAGTCGACCTCGCAGCTTCCAAACAGTTCCTGCGCTTCCAAAACCTGTTCTTTAACAAAAGTTCATTGCGGTTTCTTCAATTCTCCACCTCAGCGAAGTTTTTTCCAAAAACTGAGCCGACACCAACCAAGCCAAATGCCTCACTTGCTACTTCTCAATCCTCAACAAGTCGAGACCCAAACGGGAGTGCGAACACTCACCCAAACGTCGGTATCTACTCACCAAATCGGCTGTATCAAAACTACCTGCCTACGTATCCTCTTGCCCAAGGAATCAAGCATTCACGTAGTTCACCCAAATGGACTCCAAAGGCCCTCAAACAAATAGAAAAGTTTGTAACTTTTCCCCAATATCACCAACGGATCTGCAACTGATAGCGGTCCCAAACTAATACAAATCAAACACATCCATCTAAGGTAAATCAATGGCCGTATCCAAATCATGTCCACTAGCTGCAACCAAATCCAAAACCAATCCATCATCTGCATCTGAATCCAAATGATCCCCAATCTGTGTGACCTCAGTTGGAATCCCAAATGACGCAGTATGATCTGGAGTATGTGGAATAAACTCCACCTAACATGGAGTAGCATCATCCTCCACCTACTGCGATATCCAAACGACCTGATCAACACTATCCACCTGCTGAGAGTCAAAAGTAGCATTCCTGCTCAGAACAAAATCAGAAGCTCCCAAACGATAATCAAATGAGCCTCCGAATCCCAAATACGCAATCGGATCAAATCTCACATCCTCGATGTGATCAAATGCTGGGTAACCAAATATCCGACGCAAACCAAAATCTAAAGCAGTTCCACCAGATCTAATAACTCCTAATGTAGCAGTCGGCGACCTATGACTAAGATGACCCAAATATGTCAAAACTCCAGTACCAGAACCAATACTCGACAACCAACGCCGATCCTCCTCCAGAAAGGAACGACCCTTCTAAACTGTCATCTCATCCCGTCGCCCTAAAGTCTTCACATCAATGAAGTGTTTTAAGATGCCATGAGCTCGGTACAAACAGAAGAAAGGACCCCTACCAAAGCTAGAACAACGAGTTACCTTTCTGGCAATACACTTCTTCTAATTATTGTTGACTTCTAGAACTTTACACCAACGGGAACTGGTCGCGACCCAATAATACCTAGAACAATCACCAACTGCGGAAACTATAAAACGATTACCTCCGAATGATGCCTCCTTGGAAGGCCCCCAAATGCCTAACTGAACACCTCCTAAAAGACCCCTCGCTCGATGGATAGAAGTGCCAAACTCTACCACGGTCTTGCTCATCCTAATGTGCTCAAAGGACTTCCATCTGCAGGTCAAAACACTCCTCAACAACCTATGCACGGCATCACCAATCAAATACCCCAGCACCAAACTACGCCACAATCTAGCCAAATCCAATGAAGTCGTCAAAGCTCTATCAATCACCGTGCTTCCAAGCAAATAGTATAAGTTACTCCTTCTGACGCCCTTCATCACAATCATGAACCCAAATGTAACCTTCAAACGTGCATCCGCTAAGGTCACCCTATAGCCTGCTGCCTCCAAAGCTCCAAGTGAAATAATGTTCTTCTTCAACTGAGGAACGAACTTCACTCCAACTAACTCTTGAATCACTACGTCACTCATCCTGATCCGAATGGTACCAATACTACTAATAGAGCATTCATGATCATTACCCATGAGCACGAAATCCCCTCTTTCCAACTCCTTAAAGCTGGAGAACCAATCCCTCCTAGGGAAAATATGGTATATAGCATCCGAGTCTAACATCCACTCTGTAGAGTATGCAACACAAACTGAAGGCAGTACAGATAATGAGTAGCCCGAAGAATCCGAATCTAAATCGTTGCAACTAGCCTCGACAACATTCACCTCTGAAGCCTGAATAACTTTCCCCTTATTCTTCCCGGCTTGATCATTCAACTTTGGTCATTCATCTTTCCAATGTCCATCTTCTTTACAAAAAAACATTGATTTCTACCAATTCTAATATGTACCCCTCTAGACTGTGACCTTCTACCTTGGTTTGGACCATTTGTTCTTGCAACCAATGCCCTCGCTACCGGCTCAATAGAAGTCTTCTTGTCCTTTTTCCCGAGTTGGTAATTTACTAATGCAGCGGTGACCTCACTATATGAAAGAGATACTTTCCCATTAATAAGAGTAAGGACAAACGTCTCATATTTCTCATCGGATAAGGAACTCAACAATAGCAACGCTTTGTCCTCATCTTCAACAATGACATCTACATTTGCCAAATCTGCAAAAAGCTTCGTGTAGCTGTTCATGTGATCACTAATGGATGTCCCCTTCTTCAATTAGAAGCGATAAAGCCTCCTCTTCAAATGCAAGCGGTTTTCGACGCTCTTCATCAAGTACTTGCTCTCTAGGACTTCCCAAATCTTCTTAGCTGAAGTCTCATTCATCACATCATATTTTAGATCTCGAGTGAGACAAGACCTAATCACACCACACGTTGTCCGATTCATCTTTTTCCAAACCTTCTCATCAATGTTGTCCGGTTTCTGGTCTAACTCCAACGTATCTTCCAAATTCTGCGCATTGAGCGCATCCAAGACTTCGTATCGTCAAAGTCTAAAATTGTTAGTGCCATTGAACTTCTCCACGTCAATCTTCATCGAGTGGATACTCAAACTTTGGACAGTCTTCACACCTAAAGAACCACCCTTAACTCCCTCTTTCTCGACCATAAGCCTCAACACACTAACAACCAATACGGAAACAAATGAAGAATAGATCCAAAATTGAGAAAAGAAAGAAGCTTTACCAAAAAGATCCCACCTTTCTCACCAACTGAAACCCTAGACGAGCTTCCCAAATCGATCTACTCCTCCAAATAGCCCAAGCGTAGCCCGAGTTCTGATACTAATTGTTAGACAAAATACCCCAATTGTTGTTAAAAACTGTGTCGAGGAACCAAACCATACGCTGATCAACGAGGGCCAAAACTAACCAAAATCAATGCACAAACAAAATACTAATTTTAACGTGGTTCGACAATTGCCTACGTCCATGGGGCAAGAAGGGGATGAGATTTTCACTAATAGAGAAGAAGAGTACAACTTGAGATTACAAATCACTCGAAGGAACAAACTAATCTCACCAACAAAGCTTTTAATCTCTCCAAATAAACACAAATCAAATAGCTCAGAAAATACCTCTTTTCTGTGCTCCAAATATCCCAAACTCTTACTTTAAGAAATCCTAGAACATTTATTGGTATTTATACAAACACCAAAACCAAATAAGAACAAGAAACACAAGTTTGGGCCTGACCCATTACGTGGTTGTTGGCCACGGTCGACCGTGACCAACAAACAGAACCTGAAATCACTTACAGGGTCTAGCGGTCGACTGCGACAAACGACAGAGCCCAAAAATGTCCTACAGGGTCTCGCAGTCGATCGCGCCAACTCCAGACTCCTCCCAGAGTCTGTGCACGTTCGCGGTCGATCGGCCTTGTGCCGCGGTCGATCGGCCTTGTGCCGCGGTCGACCGGCTTTGCGCCGCAGTCGACCGGCCTTGCGCTACGGTCGACCGCGTAGCTTCCAAACAGTTCCTGCGCTTCCAAAACCTGTTCTTTACCAAAAGTTCATTACGGTTTCTTCAACAAGAACCAATTTTCTTACTAAATTTTAATTTTTTGAGTTCGGAGGAATGTTAGGATTAAAGGCAGGCTTTGAGTATCAAAATTTCATATTAATATAGTTAAATCAGGCTAAACTCTAGAATAGAAGAAGTACACACTTTGCAATAAGATAATATAAATTTATAAATCTTCAATATTAGATTTTTACATCTTAAAGAAATACTATTTAATAATTTTGTATCCCATATTTAAAACAATGTCCTTAATGTTGGTAAAAGTAAAGATGTTTGAGGAATGTACCACGAAATGCTAATAATGCCTACTTTTATTCATAAAAGTTAGGTATTTCTATAAAATATCAAAAAAATCATTATCTTTTTATTCCTTCTATTTTCTTTACTGATTGTGCTGAGATCAATCCTTCTCCACTTTATTTTTTTGCCGGTTCGAGAGTAGTGCCTTCACCATATATGTTTCCCTAGTAATGGTTATATTGTACTATAATATCCTATCATAATCACTATTTTCATTCATTTTTAATTTTTTGAGTAACAACTAATTAATTTTTATTTCTTGAATGTGAAGGAAAAAACTTTGAAATGGGTGTTTAAATTATCTCTTATTTTGATTAAATTATTGTGTTACATACTATACATGAGTATGAAATGGATTAACTTTTTTTGGATGGATTACTGCATCCATGTGAGCATGAATCGGTCCTTTTTTGTTCATCTATATGTGAAAACAAATCTTTTTTTTTTAAATAAAAAAGTTACATTATTTTGTAATTAGTAGATTTTTAAGAAGACCTTCACAGCCTTACAAGTTATGAAGGCTGTCAAATAAATTGAGGGGATTACTGCGATTTTCTTTTCTTTCTATTTCGATCTTCTATTTTTAAGAAGACTTCCATTTAAGCCTAACAAGTTGTGAAGGCTGACAGATAATCTGAAGGGATGACCTTCATTTAAGCCTTTGTTTATCTTAGAATTTGTTGTTAATCACAATAGTTCTTTCATACTTTTATATCGTTGTATTTGCAGATGTCGAAGATTTGATTTGATGATATAGTGACTTTGACTTAATAAAATAACGGTGGAAAAGGAAATGAACGGAATAAAGACACAGTTTGATGTGCGTGTGTGCGTATATATATGCATGTAAAACTTACTCTCCACTTCTAACAGCATTATCTATAAGATTTTTTTAAAGAAGGGTTTTTTATCTCTTACTCCAAAGTTTTACTCCAACTTATTTTTAAACCCACCTACTTTCATTATGATCCATACACCCAAAGTACAACACCCACTTATTTATAAACCCAAAGTATCAAATACACCATATCTATATACTGTATACAAAAAATAAAAGATAAATCCCGAAATTACTCTTCTTCTTCTTCTTCTTCCTCCTCCCTAATAATTACCCAGGGCTCAATTCTCTCTTTCTAGTTAGCTCCATCTTTCTAGTTCTCCTCCCACTCAAAAAAAAACCCTAAAAATTCTAGGGCTTTGATCTCTTGCAATGGCGTCCAATGTCAACTCGCGTGTTTCTCTTTGCTAGATCATTCGTTGAAGGGGACAGTGACAGCGGCCCGGGGACCACCCAGTCCATTCGAAGCCGGCCAATAGAAAACAGTATGTTAACATTTTGAAATTTTGGGTTTTTTTGGCAATATCTTGTTAAAGATGTACTATTCTTATAAATTGATGGCTTCTTATCAAGCTTTTGCTTCAGGAAAGGGTGTTTTCATAACAATTTTGCTCATATATATCTATGTTTGGTGACTAGGTTGATGCATAGAAGGTGTTTGATGGAATGACAAAAGGGATATAGTTATTTGGACCACAACGATTAGCGGTTATGTCATATTGCTATTGGTTGAGGAGGCAATTAAGGTGTTTGATGAAATGTCTAAGAGAAGTTTGGTTTTGTAGACCGCCATGATCTTAGCCCATCGGTATGCCTTCCTACGCCCTCCGGTTGCTCCTCACCATTTCTATTGTCGCCAACACCTAACGTAATGCACAACTACCCCTCAATCAGAAACCATTTGTCAATGCACACTAACTTTTCAATCAAATACATGAGAGAATCCCTCACACTTGGCATTTGATCAGATCTTCGCATTGTTGTCACATTGTAACCCAAACGGTAAATCAACTACAGCCTGCAATATGATGTACAAAGTAGTATGAAATGTATCATGTTGTATGAAATTTTCTATATTATGTATATATAGATGATTTGTGTGTATATTGTATCAAATGCACTATCCAATGTATCATGTTGTATCAAATTTTCTATTAAAAATTTATGAGTGTATCTAGTAGAAATATATACAACATTTTGATAGTGGTGATTTTGGATTATTTCTATTCAATCTTCATGGATTATTTTCATTCAATGTTATGTGCTTGAGTTTAGTGGTTGATAGATATGAATATCTGTAATGAATTGATACACTGATTGCTCTGAAGAAGTTTTGATAGTAGGTTGTGGTAACTATAGCCTATTGGGCCATATTATGCAAGTGATAATTGTATGAGATGGCAATGACAGAACTTGATAAGCACTGAGCAAGTTGTATTCTCTACTCAGTTTGTGTATATTAATCAGTTTTTTTCGGAGCAATGTAAACACTCGATGACCTATTATGTGTTGCTTGATCAATTACCCATCTCGATGAGGGGTCCTCGCTCAATTTTCCTGCTTTTGGCAAAGTATAATACTTTATGGGAAAGTATAACAGTTTATGGATAAAGTATAGCATCTTATGGAAAAGTATAGCACCTTATGGCAATAGTATAGCACCTTATTGATAAAGTATAGCACCTTATGGTCTCTGAAAATTCAACAACTTATTGTGTTGCGATAAACCAAATCAGTTTTTTTAGGGCCATGCAAACACTCGATGACCTACATTATGTGTCGCGTGGCCAATTATCCACCTCGACGAGGGGTCCTCACTAATTTTTCTAGCTTTTGACAAAGTATAACACTTTATGGGAAAGTATAACAGCTTACTGATAAAATATAGCACCTTATAGCAAAGTATAGCACCTTATTGCAACAGTATAGCACCTTATCGATAAAGTATAGCACCTTATGGTCTCCGGAAATTTAGCAACTTATTACGTTGCAATAAACCAAATTAGTTTTTCTTAGGACCATGCAAACACTTGATGACCTACGTTATGTGTCACGTGACCAATTATCCACCTCGACGAGGGGTCCTCGCTCAATTTTCTAGCTTTTAGCAAAGTATAACACCTTATGGCACCTTATGGCAAAGTATAACACCTTATGCTAATAGTATAACACATTATCGATAAAGTATAGTACCTTATGGTCTCTAAAAATTCAGTAACTTATTGCGTTGTGATAAACCAAGTCCGTTTTTAGGGCCATACAAACACTCGATGACTTACGTTATGTGTCATGTGACCAATTATCCACCTCGACGAGGGGTCCTCACTCAATTTTACATCTTTTGGCAAAATATAGCACTTTATGGAAGAGTATAGCAGCTTATTGATAAAGTATAACATCTTGTCGCACTAGCATAGCACCTTATCGATAAAGTATAGCACCTTATGGTTTCTGAAAATTCAATAACTTATTACGTTGCGATAAACTAGATTAGTTTTTTAGGGCAATGCAAAAACTCGATGACCTACGTTATATGTCGTCTGACCAATTATCCATCTCGACGAGGGGTCCTCGCTCAAATTTTGAACTTTTGGCAAAGTATAACACTTTATGGGAAAGTATAGCAGCTTATTAATAAAGTATAGCACCTTATGTCAAAGTATAGCACCTTATGGCAATAGTATAGCACCTTATCGATAAAGTATAACACTTTATGGTCTCTGGAAATTCCATAAGGTGCTATACTTTATCGATAAGGTGCTATACTATTACCTTAAGGTATTATATTTTGCCATAAGGTGCTATACTTTATCAATAAGCTGCTATAGTTTCCCATAAAGTGTTATAATTTGCTAAAAGCTGGAAAATTAAGTGAGGACCCCTCGTCGAGGTGGATAATTGGTCACGCCACACATAATGTAGGTCATCGAGTGTTTGTATGGCCCTAAAAAAACTGATTTGGTTTATCACAATGTAATAAGTTGCTAAATTTTTAGAGACTATAAGGTGCTATACTATTACCATAAGGTGTTATACTTTACCATAAGGTGCTATACTTTATCAATAAGCTGATATACTCTCCCATAAAGTGCTATACTTTGCCAAAACTAAAAAATTGAGCAAGGACCCCTCGTCGACGTGGATAATTGGTCACACGATACATAACTTAGGTCATCGAGTGTTTGCATTACCCTAAAAAAACTGATTTGGTTTATCGCAATGTAATAAGTTGCTAAATTTTCAGAGACCATAATGTGCTATACTTTATCGATAAGGTGATATACTATTGCCATAATGTGCTATACTTTTGCATAAGGTTCTGTACTTTATCAATAAGCTTCTATATTTTTCCATAAAGTGCTATACTTTGCCAAAAAGCTTGAAAATTGAGCGAGGACCCCTTGTCGAGGTGGATAATTGGTCAGGTGACACATAACATAGGCGAATATAATATAGATCTTTTTCTATGTAACAACATCAACTCTTATACATAAAACATGACATCTGATATCGCAGAACCTCATATACATGAGACATATATAAATGTTGTGCATCAACCAAATATTACAAAATTATCAAATAGCACTAGTTTTGGAATAGAACAATACCATAAGCTATGAATGTACACATTTGATACAAAATACAAGATCTGAAACACATTTCATAGACATATAACCACTGGTGGCCCATATAACATGCTTCCAAAATAAAAATATCTGATATATGATGAATCATATTAATCCGGATACTCATATACCCTCAATACACATGCATACTTATGTTATAAGTATACAGACTAACATAATATTAAAAAAAAAGAAGACATCTTCAATATAGATAATTTTCCAAATATCATTTCACTATCTTCAGTGTTGTTTCCCCTAACTACTTTAGCTGGATCAGCAAGCTTGTGAAGGCTCTTGTGTTGCAACATAATAAACATCTTCATGGGTTTCCTTCAAAAGGAACCATGATTCTTCATACATAAGATTGGTGGTAGATCTTCATTGAACACATCATGTTCTAACTCTTCTCAATCAGTTCATAAAAACATACCTGGAAAAAAAGACCAAAATTAGTACGCTCATACTAATAGGTAAACAACAAAATGTACACATTATCGTATTAAATATCCGAAGCAAGCAATGAGCAATTGCTGACCTGTTTACACTTCTAGATGAGACGCTTCAGAGTTTACTACTTTAAGGCTATCCATGCTATCCAATTTCTAAATTATTCCTCAATAAAGAAACATGTTTTAAACAATATGGAACCTCTAAACAAAAGGATGTAGGGACTTGGAATAATTATTTCCCAGTTCATGATAAAATTAAAACTCTTATAATTCTTACAGACTCTCATGACAAAAATGAACATCCTTAATACAATTGCTAAAAATATTTGAAGAAAGTTAATCAAACAAACAAATAGCAAACAAAACCCAAATTCCTAGTTTTCTTGTTATCCTTTTCGAATTGAATTTTTAACTTCATAATTGTTTTCCATTTCCTAAAATTAACTTTTATGTCATCTTTTTTCTTACAATAAATTTACCAGATTCCTAGTTTAATAACTCTATTTGGACAAATCTTACTTGCAAGGGGGTCGTGCTTCACTAGATTCTCAGCAATCTGATCTTCATTAATAGAGATGGTGCTGAAATTAGTTATTAAGGCAGAAATCTTAGACTTGTTAAGTTTGCAGGTGCCACGGTCTATTTCAGTGTAAGGGTAGTCTTTCTCACCCTCAAGACCACCAGATTTGAGTAAGTACTGGAAAACAGTTGTCATCAAGCCACCACAGCATCCTTGGTCACATGCATCAGCTTCAGATGGATCACACTACAAAAAAAAATAACCAATACATTCAGTAGAGAATGGAGTTCATGAAAAATTTGATAGGCTCTATCTCTTCAACGCCCACCCAAATTCCCGTCCTTCGCTTTTAGATCCGTGCAGCCGCCGCCCGTCGTCGCTCACCGTCGATCCTAAACTCCCTTCGCCGCTGGTGATCCTCAACCAGAGATCTCCTCGCTGGAACCCTAATCTCTACTGATATGCTCTTTTTGAAAAAGTAAAATGGCGGAGAGATAGAGAGGGGGGGGATGGGTTATATTTGGGGATGAAGGGTAGTTTAGGATTTTTTTAATTTATTAGGTAAATACGGTACAAATAATAGGTGTATTATACATGTTGGGTTTAAAAATAAGTGGGATGGAATACAATAGGTCTATTAATGTTTTAAAAAGTGAGTGGATTTTTAAATAAGTTGGGTTAAAACTTTGGGTTAAAAGAGGATTTTCCCTTTAAAGAATCACCTTTACATATACGGATAATTTTAAGTTTAAATTTGGGACCTTTGTATATTGATTTTGGAATATACAAGTTTATTGGATAAATAGTTTATTATTTACAATACTATGACTCTAAGCTTTACTTTCTCTCAGGAAGGGTAAGATTGTCATGAAGATATAAAAAAAAATTCAATATATTTATAGTAACCTTAAGCTATTTTGAAATCTAGTAATGGTAAAGAAATACATACAAAATAAATGAACATAATATTTGACCACATGCTCCAGCATCCTATTTATTTTGGGGGTGTTTGTTTCAAATCCTATAATTTTAGGATAAGGATTTCATCATGGAATTTGAAATCCATAGATTTTTTAACATGGGTTGGGATTTCTAAAACATTGTTTGTTTCATCAATATTTTGAGATTTATAATACTATAATTTATAATATTTTGTTTGTTTCAAACTCAAATTGTAGCATTACAAATTTTGGAATTTGAAATCCATAGTTGTAGCAAACAAGTTTTAGGATTACCAAAATAATAATTGGTGAATATAAGAACATTTGGTGAGCTTACCTTCGACAGAAAAAAATACAATTGCATTCAATTGGGGTAAGCATACCCATTCAAATTTACACTCCAACGGTTATAAATGGTCATAAACAGCCATAAACTAACCTGAGATAATGTAAATAATAAAATATAAAAATAAATGATAATGTAGAGGCTCAGGAAATGGTCATTTTTTTAACACCTACATAATGAAATTGCATTATAGATTGCATTTAAATAATAGACTGCCTCATCTAAAAATTACAAAAGCAATGTAGATTATATTTTTATTATTGAACGCCTCCTGTAAACAATGCGAGCACATTATAGGTGACATTACCAAAATACGACCAATCATCATAGCCACAAATCCATCAAAAAACAAAACTTATCAAAGACCGACCAATCATCATAGTCGCAAATCCATCAAGGCTGCAAGCAAGCAGCCGCAAACAAAAAATGAGTCTCACCTACAAGCAAGCCATCACAGTATGCAAACAAGTTCATATTGTTTCGGGCGAAAGTTGATTTTATTTGGGAACTCATTACAATCATTTATCGACTTACAACAAGTTCGAAAGAGTGAGCCTTTTTATAAGACTTCTCTTACACAAATAAAATAAAAATTACAATTTTCTAAAAATACACGCAGAGAGGTCGTTTTTTGATCTTCTGCTTGTGTGAGGTCTTTGCCTGTGTTGGGGTTTATCTGTGGACCACCAACTGATCAGATCCAATGTATATTTTGTTGCCTTGTAAAGGAGACAAGAAACTAAAGTAACTATCTTGGCAAAGCAAGATAATCACTCTTCTCAAGAATCGTAACTAGGTACGATCTCAAGGAAATGGATGAACGGATGTAGATCTCTCGAACTCTTCCTCTTTATGTTGAATAGCTCGTCGAGATCTCCTCCTCCTCTTTGAAATTCGTGCTCCTAACTCTCTGATCCAGTAGGGCTTTGCCAAGGCTCGAGAATTCCGGATCTGTGCAAATGAAGGCCCTCCGGATGTATTTATAGGCTTCAGAAGCCCTGTTTCGGATAAGAATGAACGATTTGATCTTATCCTCAGTTGTAACCACTTAACCAAATTTATAGATAATCTCAAATTAGTCGAGGAGGCTCTAGATAGTCTGAGGTAGTTCTGGATAGTCCGAGCCAGTTCTGGATAGTCCGCGACAGTTCTGGGCAGTCTGGGCCAATTCTGGATAGTCCGCGATAGATTTGGATAGTCTACGGCAGTTCTAGATAGTCCACGACAGTTCTGGACAGTCCAGGCTAGTTATGAATAGTCCGCGATAGATCTGGATAGTCCATGGTAGTTTTGGACAGTCCGTAGTAGTTCTGGAAATCCGATAGTTCTAGATAGTTCAGGCCAAGTCGAGACAGTCTGGGCCAAGTCGGGACAGAATTCTGAACTCGGGACAGAATCTTGAACTCAGGGCAAAATTCTAAACTCGGGACAAAATCTTGATTTCGAGATAAAATCTTGAACTCAGGATAGAATCTTGATCTTGAGACAGAATCTTGAACTCGGGACAGTCTCGGCTTGACTGAGACACTCGTCTTGTTTTGACTCTAACTTTCTCGTACGATATCGGAATAAAGTGATTCAAGATGTGTTGGAAAACTAGAGGGGAGATCTACAATTTTTATCTATTTGAGCTTCTTTAGATTCGAACCATATCATATACAAAATCATCATTCTTCTCCAAGACACATATTGTGTCTTGCTGATGTAAAACAGCCTGAATGGTCTCGGGAATTTTAACTCTAACTCCCTCATCCGATCTCAGAATAAAGTGATCCAATGTGCGTTAGAAAGCTCACGAAGAGATCTACAACCTTCCATTGGTGAGACACCCATGGGATGAGCGAGACACTAGTGACGCTTCATCCTTTGTGGTCAAAATGTTACTCACAGTCGAGTTGTTTCATCATCATTTGACCATCTCGTTGACTTGTATGCCTGGTTAAGTTGCTTCATGCATTTGTTGATATCAAATAATCCTCTTTGACTTAGATAATAATGTTCATCGTCTTCTCTCTGCCTCGAGTTGCGTGCAGTAACCTATAGGTAATTTTTAACGCCTACACATATAACCCAGCAAGTAAGCAGTCACAAGTAAGCTTAGACCAGCTACAAAAAATGAAACAAAACATGTCCACACACAAAGCAAGTTGGACTCAAGAATACAAGTTGCTCAGATTGGACTTAAAACTCACAACAAACCAAGGCTGCAAGCAAGCTATATTACTAGCAAGTAACCAGTCTACAAACAAGCTCATATAATCAGCAAGTAAGCAGCCGCAAGTAAGCTCAAACCAGCTGCAAAAAATAAAACAAAACCCTCCTGCTATCAAAGCAAGTAACTCATATAACCAAGGCTGTAAACAAGCAGCTGCAAACAAGCAAGATGGACCCAAGAATACAAGCAACAACACCCTCATGTAAGCTCAGATCAGCTACAAAATTTAAAACAAAACCCTCCTGCTGCTTAATAGCAGCTCGTATAACCAAGGCTGCAAGCAAGCCGCCGCAAATAAGCAAGCTGGACATATGCAAAAATTGTTAACGATATCATTGTTTTTGCCAAAAGTTAGGTTTGCTGTGGAATTCATTATATCTTTGGTCGATTACAACAAATTCAAAGAAGTAGTCTTTTTATAAGACCTCTTTTACATAACAAATAGAAAATTACAACTCTTGAGAAAATAACACAGAAGTCGTTTATCGAATCCTGTTTTTGTGGGACTTTGCCTGTGCCGGGAGCGCTTTAGCTCGTGGACCACCGAATCACAGATCGTGAAGGGGGTTTACTGATTCTTCCTTTGTTTATCGAAGTGAGAATTTTAAACGAAGATCTTATCAAAGTAAGATAGTCGTTCTTCTTAAGATCAAGTCAAAGCTCGAACTCAAGGAAATCTAAGAATAATTGTGTCTGCTCTCTCTCTGCTCTGAATTGCTCAGTAATGTCCTCCCTCAGAAAATCGATCTCAGGGGTATTTATAACCCTTCGATGAACAGTGCTTCCGAGACAGTGTTTGCTGTCTCGGCGGCCTAGACAGCAAATACTGTCTCGGGTTCCGAGACAGTAAACACTGTCTCGGGTTTCGAGATAGTAAATACTGTCTCGAAAATCCTTAACTGCCCGACAGTTTTCTTGTAACTTCCCTCCCACGTTTTAAAACTCCGTTATTTTGGCAGTTCTCAACGTGATTCTCGCCCATGACGTTTCCCACGTTCCCGAACAGTTGGTGGCCACGTGTCGGCGGTTATAAAATAGTTTCTGAACTTTTGAGAACTATCTCGCGTGCGAGAAAGTAAACACTATCTCGCGTGCGAGACAGTAAAGACTGTCTCGCACGGCGAGACAGTAAAGACTGTCTCGCGTGCGAGACAGTCTATACTTGTGTCCTTTTTTTGATTTTTGATGATTTCCTTTTGAGCTGCGTTTGGATATCTTTCAGCATTTTTTTGACGCCTACAGATACCCCCTCCAAAGTATTCCAGACTTATTCTTTTATAGAGGAGTCTGGGACACTTTGGATAAGATAAGTCTTATTTACAATCCCTTCAATACTTGATTGAGTAGATCGTACAGAAGGACCCGTAAATGGTTTCAAATCTTGACCTCTTCATCCTTTGGTCTATTCAGTGCTTTGTAGAATAGACAAAATTCTTCCGGTGCTACGTTTATCGCTTGATCGTTGTCGAAGTCTTGACTCGAAGCTGGGATTTGTACTTGTGAATTCAGCTTTTGTCATCAAATTGATACTGGATTGTTAATCAGTCTTCATAAGAACACAGTTTATACTCATGTATTTTTTGGAGTTTTCGAGAAATAGTTAACCTCGTATACCCGTTGGGAGGTAGCCAGGTTATTCTTAAGAATATTCTAAGTGATATTCTCCAGAAACTTCTTGTTGAGGGTAGGGAAACGGTTTAGACTCGTGTACCTATTGGAGTATTCAGGTTATTCTTAAGAATATTCTGAGTGATATTCTCCAGAAACTTCCTGTTGAGATTAGGGAAACAGTTTAGACTCGTATACCTATTGGAGTGTTCTGGTCTCTTTTTTGTTGGTAGAGGTGAACTCGATGATGGAGAGGAAGAATTTTATATTCTATCTCCTGGTCTCTTTTTGTTGGTAGAGATGAACCCGAGGATGGAGAGGAAGAATTTTATATTCTATCTCCTAGTCTCTTTTTTGTTGGTAGAGATGAACCCGATGTCGGAGAGGAAGAATTTTATATTCTATCTCCTGATGTAAAGGAAACTCAAAGTGGGATCTCCACTTAGAGAATCTGGATTTGTTTGAATAATCCTAACTGTCATAAGGTTTGATTATCCAATTCAAAAGTGGACCTTTCGTTCACAATGTAAATCGAAAGAGGATTTTGGTTGTGGTCCTAACTGTAGTAAGGTTTGACCAAGTGGCAGTTTTAAGACGATCCTAACTGTTTAAAGATTTGACCGCTCGATTTGTGGACCTCTCGTTCATTGAAGGAATCGAGAGGGGATTTTAGTTTTGGTCCTAACTGTAGTAAGGTTTGACCAAGTGGGAGTTTTGAGACGATCCTAACTGTAGGAAGGTTTGACCGCTTGATTTGTGGACCTCTCTTTCATTGAAGGAATCGAGAGGGGATTTTGGCTTTGGACCTAACTGTTTAAAGGTTTGACCAAATGAGAATTTGAGACGATCCTAACTGTTTAAAGGTTTGATCGTTCAATTTATGGACCTCTCGTTCATGGAAGGAATCAAGAGGGGGTTTTGGCTTTGGTCCTAACTGTTTAAAGGTTTGACCATGTGGGAGTTTGATACGATCCTAACTGTTTAAAGGTTTGATCGCTCAATTTGTAGACCTCTCGTTTATGGAACGAATCGAGAGGTGATTTTGGCTTTGGTCCTAACTGTTTAAAGGTTTGACTGAATGGGATTTGATACGATCCTAACTGTTTAAAGGTTTGATCGCTCAATTTGTGGACCTCTCATTGATACGAGTTGCCGTGCGAGCACCCTTTGGTCGCGGAATTACCAAAAGGTGGGTTGAGAAGAGGATGACCAAAACACAAGAAACAATTCAGTATGGCGAAGGAAAATACCTTCTCTAGATTATGAGTATGAAAAGATTACAATCCCTCTCTCACAATCTCACTAGAATTGAGAACAACCTCTCAACTCTCTCTCTAAAACCCTAATACAATTATTAGAATTTCTCTCTCTTAGGTCTGATTACAAACCCTCATATCTAAACCCTAATCCTTTTGATTAGGATCTCCTTAGACCTAAAACCCTTTAGATCTACATCTTGGCCTATAGCCTCCTCTTTAGAAACGCTAACAATCCCTATTTATAGGGTTTACAACGTGGTGGCAATCTTGTAAATAAACAAACCCAAAAGGACCAGGAATCCCTGTCAAAACAGAATCCAAAACGAACCAGGAAAAGCCAAATATCGCGATCCGGTCGACCGCCAATCCTAGTCCGGTCGACCGGCCAGAGATCGTCTCCAAACCCTGCCTCGTACAGGTCTTCCGGTCGACCGGCATGGGTGCCACGGTCGACCGGCCAGAGCTCCACCCTGTTTTTCTGATCTTCCGTGTTTCGCTCCTTCTGACTTCTTTCCCATCCTCTATGGCTCCAACCACGTGTCTATTCCCAAGATATCATGAGAATCACCTATCCTCAAGCTCCCATGAGGATCACTTTTTTCGAAGAGAAGATACACCCGTATCATGGGTCCCCCCTTTAAAAACTTGAAGCCCCTTTCAAGTTAGACTTCAGCTGAGGAAAACTCTCGAGCCCCTCCAACTTTGTTGTCTTCAGTCATCTTCTTCTTCCTTAGTCTCTGAACTCCTTCCAAAGAAAAAGGATCTCGCCAAGCTTCTTGTATTGATCGAGTAAGGACCATACACAGGATGCCCCTTCACCGGATCTGATGCTCTGATACCAACTTGATACGCGTTGCCGTGCGAGCACCCTTTGGTCGCGGAATTACCAAAAGGTGGATTAAGAAGAGGATGACCAAAACACAAGAAACAATTCAATATGGCGAAGGAAAATACCTTCTCTAGATTATGAGTATAAAAAGATTACAATCCCTCTCTCACAATCTCACTAGAATTGAGAACAACCTCTCAACTCTCTCTCTAAAACCCTAATACAATTATTAGAATTTCTCTCTCTTAGGTCTGATTACAAACCCTCATATCTAAACCCTAATCCTTTTGATTAGGATCTCTTAGACCTAAAACCCTTTAGATCTACATCTTGGCCTATAACCTCCTCTTTAGAAACCCTAACAATCCCTATTTATAGGGTTTACAACGTGGTGGCAATCTTGTAAATAAACAAACCCAAAAGGACCAGGAATCCCTGTCAAAACAGAATCCAAAACGAACCAGGAAAAGCCAAATATCGCGATCCGGTCGACCGCCAATCCTAGTCCGGTCGACCGGCCAGAGATCGTCTCCAAACCCTGCCTCGTGCAGGTCTTCCGGTCGACCGGCATGGGTGCCGCGGTCGACCGGCCAGAGCTCCACCCTGTTTTCTTGATCTTCTGTGTTTTTTCTCCTTCTGACTTCTTTCCCGTCCTCTATAGCTCCAACCACGTGTCTATTCCCAAGATATCATGAGAATCACCTATCCTCAAGCTCCCATGAGGATCATTTTTCCGAAGAGAAGATACACCCGTATCATGGGTCCCCCCTTTAGAAACTTGAAGCCCCTTTCAAGTTAGACTTCAGCTGAGGAAAACTCTCGAGCCCCTCCATCTTTGCTGTCTTCAGTCATCTTCTTCTTCCTTAGTCTCTGAACTCCTTCCAAAGAAAAAGGATCTCGCCAAGCTTCTTGTATGAGGACCGAGTAAGGACCATACACAGGATGCCCCTTCACCGGATCTGATGCTCTGATACCAACTTGATAAGAGTTGCCATGCGAGCACCCTTTGGTCGCGGAATTACCAAAAGGTGGGTTGAGAAGAGGATGACCAAAACACAAGAAACAATTCAGTATGGCGAAGGAAAATACCTTCTCTAGATTATGAGTATGAAAAGATTACAATCCCTCTCTCACAATCTCACTAGAATTGAGAACAACCTCTCAACTCTCTCTCTAAAACCCTAATACAATTATTAGAATTTCTCTCTCTTAGGTCTGATTACAAACCCTCATATCTAAACCCTAATCCTTTTGATTAGGATCTCCTAAGACCTAAAACCCTTTAGATCTACATCTTGGCCTATAGCCTCCTCTTTAGAAACCCTAACAATCCCTATTTATAGGGTTTACAACGTGGTGGCAATCTTGTAAATAAACAAACCCAAAAGGACCAGGAATCCCTGTCAGAATCCAAAACGAACCAGGAAAAGCCAAATATCGCGATCCGGTCGACCGCCAATCCTGGTCCGGTCGATCGGCCAGAGATCGTCTCCAAACCCTACCTCGTGCAGGTCTTCCGGTCGACCGGCATGGGTGCCGCGGTCGACCGGCCAGAGCTCCACCCTGTTTTCCTGATCTTCCGCGTTTCGCTCCTTCTGACTTCTTTCCCGTCCTCTATGGCTCCAACCACGTGTCTATTCCCAAGATATCATGAGAATCACCTATCCTCAAGCTCCCATGAGGATCACTTTTTCCGAAGAGAAGATACACCCGTATCACTCATTCATGGAAGGAATCGAGAGGGGATTTTGGCTTTGGTTCTAACTGTTTAAAGGTTTGACCGAATGGGGGTTGCCAATTGTTATGAATTGAAATTTTGGGTGTTGTGTCAGAGCCCAACAGTGGGAGTGTTAAAGGTTTGGACACAGCGGGAGTTTGGGTGGATTTAACCAAAAAGCATTTTGGTGGACTTGCCGTCAGTTGATTTGATCGGTGAGGGATTTTATGGTGGAGGACTATGAATTATCAAGCACCCCGCCATTAGACCGTAGGAGTTTCATGAGGAAAGACTAACCCAATAAGGTCATTGAATCTCATCTCAATGATAAAGTGCTTGGAAAGTCACAGTGGGAGTTGGCAAAATTGACCCCGATGATTGAAACCAATTAAGCAGCAGATGAATGATTTCAGAGTTTTATGAGGGAAGATCGACTTGATGAAGTCATTGAATCTCGTCTCAATGAAAGAGTACTCTAAAAATCACAGTGAGAGGGTTTTAATCATTTTGGACATGATAAAATAGCCATAACAGGAGGTTCTTAATCATTTTTTATCATGATTAAAGGTGGATTATTCAGATGATTGGTTTTCACCTTGAACAATCGATTAGCTTTGGGTTATCCTTAAGAATACCATATATAGTATTCTCCAGAAACTTCCCGTTAAATAGGTTACCCTGAAAGTACTAGGGATAGTACTTTTTCAGGAACTTTTCGTTTGTGAGCAACATTTCTGTTCTTGATATAGAATCATGTCTTGGTTCCTGTCTTCGTATTCAGCCATGATAACCTCATATCCACCCCCAGCTTTCAGGTGAACCTGAGTCTAATCACATTTGGAAGCAATTTTTTTAACCTCTTATATCGGTCGGAGGTTCGGGAAACAGTTTATACTCGTATACCTTTTGGAGTTACATGGAGAAGCAGTTTATACTCGTATACTTTTCGGAGTAGATGTCGTCTTTATTTGGCTTGTTTTGCCGTTATGACGCCGGAGTCAATTAGACCTTGGATTTTATTTTTTAGTCCAAAGCAAATCTTGGTGGGATGAAGAACCCTTCTGTGGTATGCACAGTAGTTTAGATCCGTAGTCCTTTTAGCGCCCTCCTGAACTTTAATAGGTGGCAGCTCGATTTTGTCATTGGTGATGAGGTATTTCAAGATGGCTGGAGCTTCATCATCTTCAAAAGAATACTCCTTTTGGAACTTCGGATCGAGAGTTGCATTCGCAGCGGTTGTAGATATCACCGGTTGATTTCTCTCAACTTTCTTTCTTTTAAGAAAATGTTCAGCTTGTTCGCCACGTATTTTCAAATCTTTCCAAGTTTTGGATGGTACGACCCCTAGGGCTTCCAGGACATCGATAGAGAGATTATTGTGGCATGTTTGCAGGATGAACTCCTCTGTAACAGGATCTCTGCAATTCATTGCCTTGTTGCGGAGGCGCTTGATAAAATTATCAACCGGCTGTCCGTCTTTTTGTTTCTCATCCAGAAGGGTTCTGATTGATACTTCGGTGTCATCATCGAAGAAATTGCTGAGGAACAAACTTTCTATGTCATCCCAGCAATTGATGCTCCCTGGCTTGAGACGTCGATACCAATCGAAGGCGGGACCACGAAGGGTGCCAACGAATGACTGGACCATTAAAGCCTCGTTTCCAGATATCATGCCCAAATGAGACTTGAAATAAATCAAGTGCTGAGTAGGCGAGCTCTTTCCTTCGAACGGTGTGAAGTCAATCAGATTGAACTTTGCCGGGTATGGAATTAAATCCCATTCTTTTAGATAGGGACATGGAATACCCGTCTTTTTCACTTCTTGAGCCGTCATCAAAGCGTTGACTTTGTTTTCAAGCTCTTTCATTTTCTTGTCATCGTCTATGTTTTCATTCGAAAGACGTTGAGGAGAATGAGTTGGACCACCCCCTGTAAGAGGTGTTATTGAACCACCCCCAATATCGTTGTTGGGAGGATCCATTAAATCACCCCCAGCATTATTACTATTGGGAGGTGTATCATTCATAATCTGTTACTTCACGTAGACTTGGATAGTGACGTCAATCAAGCTTCTGTGACTTGGATAGTGACGTTCATCGTCTTCTCTTAGCTTTGAGCTGTTCGTGGAGACCTATAGGCAATTTTTAACTCCTACAATCATGATCATATTTCTATTATAAACAGCAAGAAAAACATGTAGATCTAACATTTGTTTAAGATTTAACAATAAAAATCTAATTTTTTCACATTAGATTAAGATCTAAGCATGTAAACACAAATTAAACTTATAAGCTAGTTGTTTAACTATGGGGATGTGTTTGGATGTAAGTAATCTTGCCTTAATCTCATGTGCAAGCCTCTGAAATAATCAGCAAGCAAACCACGAGCATGAACAACCCGTTCTCCCTCGCCACACGTCGATGATCTCGCCCTCGTGCTGGTGTTTTGCTTCACAAAGCTCTCCAAACTCATAAGAAAAAGGTCTAGGGTTTTTGAGAAGTGAGGATGGCTGCTAGGGTTCATAGATATGATAAAAGAAAATAATTTTTGTGAAAAACATAGGTATTTATAGAGGCAAACCCGAAACAAACCTGTTTGACCCGAACCAGGAAACCTAGTCTGACTCGGAAGAATAACCTTCGGTATTTTGGATGTAACTTTCTCATCCGGCCTCAGAATGAGGTGATCTAAGATTTGTTGGAAACCTATTGAAGAGACCTATAACTTTGGTCTTTTAAACTTTTCCAAATTATGACTGTATCGGTATCTAAAATATAAAAACTCTCAATTGGTCATTATTCCCAGATTTTTACTCTTTTGGCATTTGTGCATGTTTTGTGCATTTGCACTCATATTTTCACAAATATACATTAATTTGATCTCAAATCAATTCTTATCATACACAAACATTAAAATATGTTATTTTTAACCATATGACATATTTATCATTATTTATCATAAAATATTCAAATTTACGGGGTTTTACATTTTTCCCCCCTTAAAAGAATTTCGTCCTCGAAATTCCGCAATCGTATCGTAGAGGTTAATAATACATTACCATAAATCTTCAGATATAAAATATTGAAATATCTATACTTAACACTCTAAAATGTGAATATTCCCACTTAACCCCTAACTAAACAGAACTAGTACGTCGGGCGAAAAATCCAAACAAGGAACCCCCCATATATATACCATGTATTCCGAATGATTAGGAGCTAAGTGTTTATACCTCCATTTTAGCGCTAAATATAAATATGACCATATAGAACAATCAAAAATCATAAACATCCATAAGCTATAACCAAATCAATTTACCCACTCGAACAGTTGCGGGTAGTCGCGACGCATATCCTCCTCGCGCTCCCAAGAAGCCTCCTCATCTCTTTTCTATCTCTATTGAACTTTAACTTAAGGTGTTACTTCTTTTTTAAGCATCTCGTTCTCTCTCTAGTAGGAATACAACCCGTGATCTCTATGGTAGTTAAATCTATCTGAAACTCAAATTCTGGTGCATCAATCACCCTCTGCTACTCCTTGTCGCGCAATTACTTCTAAATTATCAAAACATGGAAAACATCGTGTCTACTCGATATTGATGCTAGAAGATCTAGCCCATACAAAACGGCTCCAAAAATGTTCAACTCTCATGAACGGGCCAATATACCTTGGGGTAAACTTTCCCCGTTTACCGAGTCTAAATACATCGGCGATATTTTCAATAAGACATAGTCCCCAATCTAGAACTCTAACGATCATCGTCTCTGGTCTACGTAACTCTTCCGACGACTATGTGCTGCAAAAATAAGTTCCCGAATCTCTGTTATCTTTTCTGTAGTCTGCTTTACAAGCTCCTGTCTAAGCAATAAACTTTCTTGTATTTTTGTCAAATAAATAAGCAATCTATAATGCCTCCTGTATTATTCCTCATGCGGTGCCATGCCAATAGTCTATGATAAATGATATTATAATCACACTCAATCAATGAAATATGATCCTCCCAGCTATTCTGCAAGTCTATAATATATGTTTGCTACATGTTTTCCGACACTTGGTTTACTCTCTCCGTTTGCCCATCCGTCTGCGAGTGAAAAACACTAGAATATCACACTGGCTATCTATCAAATTCTGGAAACTCCTCGAGGAGTGCCTCTTCACATCTTTGTACATTTTGATTGTACCTGAATACACTGTATATCAGGTATGAAGCGGCTCAACTGTTGCAAAATATAAGTTATACCCTCCGGGTCTGCATCAAAACACCTCCTAGTCCTGCTAATAACGTGTCCACGTAAACGACAGATATTGTATCACTGCTCAGAAAAGTTAAAGTTTTTACTGTAGTCTATCTAGCCTTAATAGTCTCAAAGGCTTCCTGGCACCCCGTGCCCAAAGCAAACTATACACCCTTCTTCATAAGGTGTGCAAGTTGTATCACAATCTTCGAAAAGTCCTGAATGAACTTTCTCTCATACCCTACCAAAACTACGAATCTCTGTAATGGTTCTTAGCAGCTCCTAATCAAGTACAGCCTCAACAATGGATGGATCCACTGTTATGCCCCCCTGCTGATGACGTGGCCTAAAAATCTAATCTCTTATAGCCAAAACTTGTATTTGCTGAACTCAGCATATCACTGATGCCTCTAATCTCGACTATCCGCTATGCCCGCAACGCTAATAGAGGATGCTGCTCGTGTTCTGCCTCCGATCCTAAAAATATGAGGATGTCGTCGATAAAATGACTACGAACTGGTCCTAACATGGACGAAAAACCCGGTTCATCAAATCCATGAATACCGCGGGTGCATTGATCAGCCCAAATAGCATGACAAGAACTCAAAAGACCCATATCGAGTCAGAAAATACGATTTCAGAAATATCCATTTATCGCACTCGCAACTGGGAATAACTAGGACGAAGATCAATCTTTGAGAAATTCTGCGCTCCCCGCAGCTGGTCGAACAAGTCATAAATCCTCAATGGTGGATACCTGATCCGAATAGTGACTTTGCTCAACCCATGATAATCAATACACAATCGCATTCTATAGTCCTTCTTCTCCACAAAGAGGACCGATGCTCCCACAAAAAAGACTCTGTAGAATAAAACTCTGAGATAACATCTCATCTAGCTATGCCTGTAGCCCCCTCATCTCAACGGGTGCCACACGATAGAGTGCTCGGAATATCGGTACGGTGCCTGCTGCAACTTGATGCAGGGAAACAACCTCTCTTAGTGGAGAAAAATAGGTATGTCCTGAACGACATCCTGATACTCTGAGACGACTCTGGTCTCGCTTAAAACTACACTCCGATCCCGTATCATCACCTCCTCGACGCATGCCAGAAATGACTCCGTATTCTGGTTACCCTATGAGGTTGCTACTATCTATACAACCCTAACGAATGCTCACAAGCGTACTGTTTTAGCAAAACACTCGATACTAATATTATAGGATGATAACTATTTCATACCAAGAATGATGTCGAAATTCAACATACACAAAACAACCATGTCAAAGATGGACTCAAAATCATCTATATTGATGACATATCTCCTATATATACTCTCTAATATGGACACCTCCCCTAGAGGAGTAGAAACTGATAACAGAACATCTAAGGGATGAGTAACTAACTGAAGTCTATACACGAAGGCATGAGATATGAAAGAATACGAAGTTCCTGAATCAAACAAGATTCGAGCTGGATAAGAAAACTACGAAAACTCTGTTCGCACTATGATCACGTGGCGCGACTACATAAACTCTACTGGTGGTCGGCGCCTGCTGCGCTGCTGGCGGTGAAACACATGGGTCCATCTGATACTGATGAATACTCTGAATAGCGTAATTATGGCCTATTGGCTCCTAAATCCTCGGAAAAACTGGTAGTACATCTATCCTCCAATGCTGGTCGTAATCACGGCCCTAAGACTATTAACCCTGACCTCTGTCATGCTGGTCTCCTGCTGGTGTACTGCGACAATCATTCGCTCTATGTTTGATCTTGTTTTAATTGTGTCATGTATCCTGAATCCTGCGTTGCTGCGTCGCTATCGAATCATGTTATGCTCTCTTCTTATAATGTCTTTGTTGCTGATGGTAAAAAATTTTACCCCGCTGCTGTGTCCTCTAGATCCCACATTAGGCCTCTTGCCCTTGTCATTTCCATCATGCTGGTATTGATTTCATTATTAACTATAGGCATATTTCACAGTTTTAATCGAACTAGCTCTAACTGCTTGTCGAAGAAGTAAACAAAATTTTTCCAAATTAGTGATATTCGCTGCTCCTGCGAAAATCCAAAGTCGTTGATATCCTTTGTTACCATTCTCCGGTGATGATGAAATTAATGGTATTGCCTCTTCACTAGGCATAACTAGTACAATTGGTGGTGCAACTCCAGAAAGTAATACTGCTGACGAAAACGGATGTGCCTCTCGCTCCTCGAGTATTACAAAATCTTACTACAAATAGTGCTATAAGATCGATCAGATACTGTGGAGCCTACTGTGGCTCGAGCTCTGCTTGCCTAGTTCTCCGGGTATGAGTTTTATCTCGACCGCATCCTCGTCCCAACATTTATAATATCAAGAGGAGAGTTTAACGGACACAGTAAATGACATCGCAAACATATATACATATGTATATAACGTGTCATAATAAGTATTCATAGCATATAGTATTAACACAAATACTTTAAATCAACATAAAATAATTGTCATAAAAAAATTCAAAATTTTGAGATATACGCACATATCGTCCTCACTCATTCTAGAAATTCGTAGCGGACTCTATACATAAATCCTAGGAAACTCTATCCTAGCTCCACAATTTGACACAGGAATGATCCTAAGGATACTGGAACTAGAGCTCTGATACCAACTGTGACGCCCTAAGGTTCACACAAGGCTGCGGTCCTAGGTGAAACCCGGATTGTCAAACCTGCCAAGCACCAAACACCATGCTACGATATGTTTTACCATCACAGTCACTATCTCTCTAGTGAAAACAACAAATAGGTGAAGGTACAAAACAGGCAAATAATAGAAGTAGTACAAAATCAGATATGCACAGAAGAAGTATATCAACAAATGAGCCCAACTGAAATAGAATAAAGATATCTCTGAGTCTAAAATACATCTCAACACAATGAATCAAATGAAATCTCACTAAGGCACTCAACCTGTACGAAAATGAGTACAGCTCTAAAATCTGAACAATGAACATAAATATATAGTGGAGCTTCAACTGCTAAAACTATGCGACGGTGACTATGCTAGAACTCTGTCATCCTGCGGTTCTCCGAAACTCTGATCTACCTGAAAGATACAATTTAAACAAAAACAACGAGAGTGTCAGAGCGCTATAGTAAGATCACCTCCATCCGCCCCCAGGGGAAGGGCTGCTAGATGAAGTGGATGCTCTATCTATTAAGCATAGTCTACCTATATCATTTTCCCCGTATCTAAAGGAGTTAATATTTAGACACCTACAAGACGAGACGTAGTACGTCGAGCGAAATAATCCAAACAAGAAAACCCCCATATATATATACTATATGTCTCAAATTGTAGATCCCTAGATAGCAATTCCAACTCTATGAATGAAAACAGCACTCAAAAGAAATACTCCAAGCATCAACTATATAGAACCAATGTTACAATCTCGAACTACTTCTCAAGTAGTTGGCGCAATTATAAGAGAATATCGTTCAACTCAAAAATCATCATAGGCCATATCATGTATGCCACAAACAAAAGAATATACCCTACTCATGGATAATCTAACATGGGAGTAACTATAACTGATAATACATATATGTGTGCATCTCTTTATGCAATAGCGATACTCTTATAATATTCTTACTCAATCGCTCTACGGCAATAGGTTTTACCTCCCTATCCCGGATACATGGAATGACGATACTTTTGTAACTTCATACTCAATCGCCCTGCGGAAATAGGTTTTATTATCTCCCTATTCCGGATACATATAGTAGCGATACTATTGTAATACTCTTACTCAATCGTTCTGCGGCAAATAGGTTTCATCTTCCTATTTTCGGATACATATAGAACATCATTATTCATGTGTTTATCAATTTAACTCATGTCGAAGGTGTGTCAATCTAACACAAACTAGTATAGATGCACCAATCTCGGTGTGCGTGTCCACATCTGATGTTCACCATCATCCCAGGTGTTTAACAATCACTAATATCATAGTCTATCATCATAAGGTCGAGAAATTCGTTCGACAACCAAAAACAAACTCAAATATACATGCACAGCCGAAATAGACTAGCGGTCGACCATGGCGGTCGACCGCGACGGGCTCTAGAGACTACCCAGGTCTCTGTCCTGCACGCAGTCGACCGTGACGGTCGACCGTGGATCCAAATTTTAGTTTCTTCAAACTGGTTGTGTGGTGTCGTGTTCATGTCGTGTTTCCCCGATATAAACATGTCTAAAACTTCATAAAATTTATATGCAACCATGTCACAGCAGATATGAACATCTGGAAACAACTCAACAATTATAAACATAATTTTATGCATTAGATTTGTATTCAAAACCCTAAAACATGCATGAAGGCTCAAAACAATGAATCAAACATCATTCTTTAGATTAACCAAATTCTTCAATCTAAAGCATGGACTTTTAACATATTAGACATAAGCATGATTTCCAAACAACTTAGGAAAGATAATTATTCATTAAAACATATTTTAACACTTAGGTATCACAAACCTAAGGTTTTCTCATCTTTAATCCACATGCAAACTCAATTAAAAGGCAAATTAGGGTTTAAACATGATTAGCACATGATTAACAAGATAAAAACGAATTTAAAAGCAACCCTAATAATTATGATCATATTTCTATTATAAACAGCAAGAAAAACATGTAGATCTAACATTTATTTAAGATCTAACAATAAAAATCTAAATTTTTCACATTAGATTAAGGTCTAAGCATGTAAACACAAATTAAACTTTTAAGCTAGTTGTTTAACTATGTGGATGGGTTTGGATGTAAGTAATCTTACCTTAATCTCATGTGCAAGCCTCTGAAACAATCAGCAAGCAAATCACGAGCATGAACAACCCGTTCTCCCTCGCCACACGTCGATGATCTCGCCCTCGTGCCGGTGTTTTTCTTCACAAAGCTCTCCAAACTCATAAGAAAAAGGTCTAGGGTTTTTGAGGAGTGAGGATGGCTGCTAGGGTTCATAGATATGATAAAAGAAAAAAAAATTTCGTGAAAAACATAGGTATTTATAGAGGCAAGCCCGAAACAAACCTGTTTGACCCGAACCAGGAAACCGAGTCTGACTAGGAAGAACAATCTTCGGTATTTTGGCTGTAACTTTCTCATCCGACCTCGGAATGAGGTGATCTAAGATTTGTTGGAAAGCTATTGAAGAGACCTACAACTTTGGTCTTTTACACTTTCCAAATTCTGATTGTATCGGTATGTAAAATATAAAAACTCTCAACTAGTCATTATTCCCAGATTTTCACTCTTTTGGCCTTTGTGCATGTTTTGTGCATTTGCACTCATATTTTTACAAATATACATTGATTTGATCTCAAATCAATTCTTATCATACTCAAACATTAAAATATGTTATTTTTCACCATATGACATATTTATTATTATTTATCATAAAATATTTAAATTTACGGGGTTTTACAGAGATCGGCTCTTACATTGTAATTTCTTGTTGATTAATAAGAAATTAATTGTGTGGTTCCCGAGGACGTAGGCACTTGCCGAACCTCATTAAATTTTGGTGTATTTCTCTATTCCTTGTTTCTGCTATTTTTAGGGGTTTCGGTGTAAAATTCCCAAAAAAACCCATTAACAAAACCCATTAATAAAATAAAAATAAAAATAAAAACATCACCTGGAAAACTACCAAAGTGCTTGATTAACTTAACAAAAATTAGAAATAATGACAAAAAATAAAATAGAAAACCACCTAAAATTCGTGCTCCATCTCTTTCCTCTCTCTAAAGACCCAAGCTTGGAGACAACGCCAAGAGAGACTTCCATGTCATCCTCGATTGGGGCAAGTTCGCAAGTTGTGGCCATTGTTACCACAATGCGAGCACTTCCTCATCATCCTTGCTCTCTGTTTTCGAACAGATCACAAAGATATGATCGTGAGGTTTTGTGGGTGGGTAAAAGAGGAGGGCGACGAGAACTCAACGGGAAGAGGAGGCGGCGGATCAATTTTGGTAGCGGGAAGAGTAGGCGGGTAGGATTTGGTAGCGGGAAATAGAGGAGGCAGGTGAAAGAGGAGGGAGAAGAACCCAGCGGTGACGGGAATGAGGGTTTTGGCTTTGGGAGCTAAGGAAAAGATGAGCTGGATTGGTTCTGTCAGAGATCCATCCCAAATCCTCTCTTTGAGAGAGAATTTCACACATTCTAAAATATAATGATTTTTTATAATTTGGGGATTCAATATCCCAAAAATGATTTTGAAACAAACATCATTTATGGAATTCTATAACCCAAAAAAATCCACTTTTTCATCCCAAAACTTATAATCCTACCTATATCCCAAAAAAAAAAGTTGAAACAAACACCCCCCTTATATAATATAATATAAGGATCTCTCTTTTATCAGTAAAGGTTTTTCATAGGCCGATCTGTCAACTCCCGAAGCGCCTTTTAAGATTCTCTTCTTTTAGTAGTTAGTCGGACCTCCACAGCTCCACTTATGCAAAGAGAGATTCATACGTCTGTTTCATTTAAAAATAAATCAGTTACCAGTTTTATATATAACAACGGATAAGAATACAACATGATTTTCGTGACAAAACACAAAAATATCAAAGTATTTCAAAGACAATCAATTATTATTATTTTTTCTTGAGTTAAAATATCATATAAATTAGCTTGGAAGCATGAGAAAAATATTACATGAAACCATCCGTTCTTATCCTCTACTTAATTATCTTTGTCCTAAAGGCTTTAATTAGCTTATTAATTACCAAATAAATAATAAAACTAACCTGAGTGGGTGGCTCAGTTAGTTGGCACCCTGAGCCCCTGAGGGGTGATAGTCCATAGCGGTAGTCCCGTTTTTTAAAAGTTGTAAATGGTTGTACTAGATGCCCTAAAGTTTCTAAAAGTTGAATTTTAGGTACCCTCAATTATGCAAACGTCAGAATTTCCCTTTAAAGTTCTCATGTGACACTTAAATGCTATTTTAAACCTCATTTTTTGTTAACTCTGTTGTTCAACCTCTCATAATCCTATTTTAAGCATACCCTAATTCTATCTCAAAATAAAATTTTGATTGGTTGAACAATAGCTTTAACAAAAAATAAAGGTTGAGATGTTCTAGGAGATAGGGTGTGAGTGTCAGATGGGGATTTTCAAAGGGAAATTCTCACGTTTGAATGGCCGAGGGTAACTTTAGGGTATTTAAGTGCAGCCATTTACAACCGAGGGTAGTTATGTGCAGCACTGGGCAAATAACAGGGCATTAAAGTGTAATATGCCCATTTAAGTATGTGACAAAAAAGAGAAGCAAAATCAAATAAGTTAATTAAGATGGGAGTCAATTTAAGGCACCGGATGATGATGTTAGTCGGTGGAAGAAATGGAAAATGCCTCCACGGGAAGCTACCATGCACGATCTAACGCATCCCCTCGCATCTGGACTCTGCATGCGTGAGGAGACTTCAAAAAGTCCATGTATAAATCTAAGGAAAGAATTACCGTCTAAGAAATATCGATCTCTTCAATTAATGGAGTTTGAGCAAGAGAGGAAAGAGAGAGATCCTGGCAAAGATCTATCGAAGCTCGATATGGTGAGCTTGACGACAATATGCTTCACCGGAGGCGGGCTTTTGGTGAGGTGGGCGATGGTTTTCCACCCGACAAACGAGCAGCTGTGGATGGTGCCCGTCGGGCTTGTCATGCTCGGAACTCCGATCATGGTCTTGTTCGCGGCGGTGGCTGCCGATGTGTGAGCTAGCGTTGTTCTCCATCTATTTAGTCGTGTCCATGTACGTATAGAATACAACTTCAGGTATGTGAATTTATTAGATCGTCTGGTTGCATGTGATTCATTTCACATATAACTGTCATGTAATATGTATGATATATATTATACAGATGATCCGGGTTTGTTATATCCTAGCTCGAAGCTCCAAACGATTGTGCGTGGTCTTGTTTTTATTTTAAATCCACTCCAATTATAGTTACGGAATTATATAATTGGTTAATTAAGAGCAAATTCAACAAGAACTAAAAGCTAAAAAGTTTTAAAGCAGTTCAACGAGTTACGTGATACCCTAAGTATAGTTTTTACACCAGATAGACGGAGATGGAAGTCAATTTGCAAGAATGACTAGCTAGTTTTCGAGGTAGATTAAGCCAAACACGACTTGCTAAGTCAATTCCAAGTCATAATAAATGGTATTAGCCAATAAAAAGTGTGCAACTAAGCTATACAGACTTAAGTACTCAGAGTGGCGAGAGTCACCTCTGTTGGATTTTTTTAATGATTTAAATGTTAAAAAGGTTGAGATCCAAATAAGTAGTTCATTTCTATTCTTTTACTTAACTTATCCTTATTTATTTTTTTAAAACTTTATTAGTTGCGACAAGTCTCCTTCCCCTTTGTCCTTTTGGGATCTCAAATGACAAACACACACAAAACAAAAAACAAAAAAAAAAAGGGAAGAAGAAGATGAAGAAGTGAGAATCATTGGGGGAAATCGTGGAGAATTAAGGAATAAATGCGGGTAAATTTTGCACTCCAGAGGAGGCTATATAATGGAGCATTCCGGAAGAGAAGATAACAGAGAAAAATTCTAGGTCCCATCTATGGCTTCCTCTCGCCCTCAAACTTTTAAGTCTCTGGTACAATTTTACAAATATTATTTGTTTTATTCTCCGGGCAACAATCATTCGAGGCAAGAGACTTGAGGAGTCGTTGTTTTCCGCGGAAGCCACCAATCGTTGTGCTTCGATAAACCAAACACAAACGTCGAGAGAGAAAGCCAAATAATGCAAAATAACGGCACAAATACATACAACCAATGTTTACCTGGTTCGGTAAGTTGCCTACGTCCACGGGGCAAGAAGGGGATGGAGTTTTCACTAATAGAGAAGAAGAGTACAAACTGAGATTACAAATCACTCAAACTCACCAATTAATCTCACCAACAAATCTCTTAATCTCTCAAACAAAATCCTAACCAATAGCTCCAGAAAATACCTCTTTTCTGTGCTTCAAATATCCCTACAACAGCTCCCCCGAAACCCTAAAACGTGTTGGTATTTATACCAAACATCAAACCAATTCAGAACAGGAAACTGCAAATTTGGGTCTGACCCGATACGTGCGCGGTCGATCGCGTTAGTCAACCGCGATAAATGACAGAGCCCAAAAAACAATTGCAGGCTTCGGCGGTCGACCGCGGCAGTCGACCGCACCTAACTCCAGACTCTCGGGTTTGGATTACAGGGTCTGGCGGTCGACCGCACCAAGACCCGAATCAAGCCCCGGGTCCATGCACGAATACAGTCGACCAGCCTTGCACATCGGTCGACCGCACACTGCCAAAAACCAATTCCTGCTTCCAAAACTAGTTCTAAACCAAATCCTTCGCCAAATCTACAGTCGTTGCATCCTTAAGTACTAGTCTATATCTTTAGAGCTTTTTACCGCTAGAAGACAGATTGTTTCGTTAAAGTTTGCGTGAGAGCGTGAGAGCGGGCGTCTGTTTTTCTAGGGCATTGTTTACATGACTGTACCTCATAGACTAGCGATCATATCTAATTTTTTTATTTATTTATTTCTTTATTGAATTATTTTTTAAATATTTTCCTAACAATCTAGAAAAAATTCTGAAAATTAGATGCAAAAAGGAGATTGTAAACTTTAATTTCTTATTCGTATTGTTGTTTGTTGAACTGGCAAACTCTCAGTCAAAAAGCATTTGTTTGTTATCTGCATATTTTAAGCTTTATCATAGTGCTCTTTTTATATAGTGTTAGTCTTCTCGGATTAAAGTAAAGAGTTCTTTTTATATAGTTTGTGGTTATAATATTTTGCAATTAGGGGCTTATCTTATTGTTCCACAGACACACACTCTCTGTCCCTTTGATAGTTAAATACAAAGGGAAAAGCAATTAGGATATGACAACTACCTCCTGCTTTAATTCAAGTTTAAGTTCAACAGAGTGCTATTTGTTTTATAATACCCCTGATAGTGCTGATATTTTGGGTTATCATCTGTGAGGCAAACCACCCCCCCCCCCCCCCCCCCCCCCCCCCCCCCCCCCACCCCCCCCCTCCCCCCCCCAAAAAAAAAATAAATAAATAAATAAACACACCCCCACACACTGAAAAGAGCTTGTTATTTGCTTTCAATCTGACCTAGTTAATCGTTAGACATTTTTGTTCAAGTTTAATCTAGTTGATTTGCATTGCAATTGTTGACCCAGGAAAGGAGAACCACACACTGGAATATGTTTTGTGTAAGTTGCACATCGAACAAATATTTTAATTTGTGATATCAATTTAATTGTAGCGTCTTGCACATCCAACGTAGTCTGATTTGAATATAATTCCTTTCTCTAGATCAAAGTTTGTTTTGAAGTGAACTTTAATTGACTACATAATCTTTTTATTTATCTATTAATCTTATGTATTTCTCTGGCTTAGTCATTTCCTGCATATTAATGTGAAAACGGCGAAGAACTTGTGAAAAACGTGAAGAAAAACCCAAAACAGACTCCACCACACCTTGATGTGGTGTCTGCCATGGGTGTGGCAGAATCTGCCCTGTCTGTCATGGGTGTGGTCTGCGCCACACCCTGTTGTGACAGAATCTGCCCTGTCTGCCATGGGTGTGGTCTGCGCTACACCCTGGTGTGGCAGACTCGTTTTTAGAATCCTAATCTATTTGGGATTCTGTTTTATTATAAATAGGACCACGTTTTTTAGGGTTTCTTAAGGAGAGAAAAAAAGAGAATTAGCATTGTTTTGAGCACTTTGAGAGGGAGATATTGTGAG
>BQKN01065763.1:993072-1012828 GCA_022839385.1 Asparagus kiusianus | reverse complement strand
AAGGCTATTATTCTTTTAGGCTCCTTACCGGATGAGGAGTATGATACCTTCGTGCTTACTTTGCTGAATGAGAGATCTTCTATCACTTATAGTGAAGTGACTAACGCATTGATGAACTACGATTTGAGGAGGAAAGATAAGGTGACTTCCCGCGCTAGTACTTCAGGAGAGGCCTTGTCGAAGAGAGGTAGAAGCCCATATCCGAAAGGTGGTAATCGATGGAGGTCAAAGTCAAGTGGTCATCACCAGCTTGGAAAGAATAAATGTGCATTCTGTAAGAAGTAGGGACATTGGAAGAGAGACTGCCCAAAGGTCAAAGAAAAGGAGAATAGCAAGAATAAGGGCCCGAAGGCCAATAAGGTGAATGTTGCGAAAGGCGATGATTCCGATTATTCGAGCTTTTCTCTTTTGATTACTCCGGAGGTGAACCATTTGGATGCATTGGATTGGATACTTGATTCTGATGCTACTTATTATGTGACTCCTAGGCGAGATTTGTTTTCATCGTTTGAGAGACTCGACGGGGGTTTTGTTGTCATGGGAAATGATCAATCCTGTGGCATTTGTGGGATATGTACTGTGAGGATTCGGATACATGATGGAGTAGTCCGTGAGTTGAAGGAGGTGAGAGTTGTTCCTCAGCTGAAGAAGAATCTTATCCCAGTTGGAGCTTTGGAGGCGAAGGGATTCAAGGTGACTTTCGAAAACGCTATAGCGAAGGTTACGAAGGGATCTTTGGTGGTGATGAAGGGAGTCCGCAGTCAAAATTTATACTATCTGAAGGGGAGCACCGAGATTGGCCAGGTTGCTTCGGCTACTTCAGAGGCGGACATGAGTAGGCTTTGGCATTACAGGTTAGGGCACACAAGAGAGAACTCATTGCAGACTTTGTGCAAGCAGGGGCTATTGAAGGGATCCAAGAGTGGTAAAGTAGAATTATGTGAGCACTGTGTTCTTGGAAAGAAGACGAAGGTGAAGTTCGGGACTGCCATTTATTAGACGAGGGGCATCCTGGACTACGTGCACACAGATGTTTAGTATCCCACTAAGACTACATCACTTGGTGGTAGACATTGGTTCGTCACTTTTGTAGATGACTATTCTAGGCGTTGTTGGGTGTACACCATGACGAGGAAGAGTGAAGTCCTAGATTTGTTTGTGGAGTGGAAGAAGAGATTGGAACTGCAGACTGGGAGAAAGATCAAGATGTTGCGATCCGACAACAGTGGTGAGTACACATCAGACCCCTTTCTGCAGCTATGTCGAGACGAGGGCATAGAGAGACACTTCACAGTTAGTCATACACCACAGCAAAATGGGGTGGCAGAGAGGTTAAATCGGTCTTTACTGGAGAAGATCCGATGCTTATTTTCGCAGAGTGGTTTGGAGAAGATCTTTTGGGCTGAGGCACTTTCATATGCGAGCCACCTCATTAATAGGCTGTCTTCATCTGTAATTGAGGGGAAGACCCCTATGGAGATGTGGTCGGGAAAGCCAGCACACGATTATGACCAGCTCAAGGTATTTGGATGCCCTGCATATTATCATGTTAGAACTGATAAATTGGAACCTCGAGCTAAGAAGGTTATATTTGTAGGATTCAAGCGTGGTGTCAATGAATACAAGCTTTAGGATCCAGTTGATAAGAAGATTGTGCTGAGTAGAGACGTCACGTTTGATGAAGCTTCTATCTTGAAGCTTCCCAGCTCTCATCAGGTGGAGAGCAGTCCGACGGAGGAGATATCGCAGGTGGTGGAGATTGATGCAGCTCCACAGTATCCAGATGGTGCAGTATCCATTAGAGTGCCGACTGAGGTGACGCCAGGCGAGCACGACGGTGATGCGGAGGATACAGGTACTCATGTGCAGGATCAGGGACCGACGGCTCAGGTTCAGGATTCTATTGCGGTTCGGAGACAGAGGAGAGACATACGGGTGCCAGCACGGTATGCCGACACAGTTGCATATGCACTTCCGATGGAGAGTATCGATAAGATGATACCTACTACTTTCAGAGAGGTCGAGGAGAGTTCGGAGGCTGATTCGTGGCAGGTAGCTATGCAGGAGGAGATGGAGTCTCTTCATAAGAACGATACATGGGAGGTTGTTGAGCTTCCAAAGGGGCGGAAGGCGATTGGGTGCAAGTGGGTATACACGAAGAAGGAGGGTATTGAGGGCACTCCATTGAGGTTAAAAACTAGGTTGGTTGCGAAGCGCTATGCACAGGAGGAAGGTATTGACTATAATGAGGTTTTCTCTCCGGTGGTGAAGCATTCTTCGATTCGGATTCTGCTTGCTTTGGTGGCACAGTATGGATTAGAGTTAGATCAGTTGGATGTGAAGATGACATTTCTTCATGGTGATCTTAATGAAGAAATATATATGACTCAGCCATTGGGATTCCGAGCTGCAGGGAAAGATAAGTTGGTTTGCAGGTTAAAGAAATCGCTATATGGTTTGAAGCAGTCTCCTCGACAGTGGTATAAGCGATTTGATGGTTTTAAGCTTGGCCATTTGTACACTCGGAGCCAGTTTGATCCTTGCGTGTATTTTTGCAAGTTGAGAGGAGGTGCGTACATCTATTTGTTACTTTATATCGATGACATGTTGGTTGCCTCTACTTTCAGGTCGGCTATAGATGAGTTGAAAGTTCAGCTTTCAAATGAGTTTGAGATGAAGGACTTGGGTGAGGCCAAACGCATTTTGGGAATGGAGATCGGTAGAGACAAGAAAAAGGGCAGAATTTGTTTGACACAGGTGGCTTATTTGAAGAAGGTACTACAACGATTTCATGTTAGCATGGATACGAAGCCAGTTAGTATACCATTGGGAGCCCATTTGAAGCTTTCAGCTGGTCTTTCACCGAAGTCAGTTGAAGATCGAGAGTTGATGTCGAGGACTCCATATACGAGTGCGGTTGGGAGCATGATGTATGCGATTGTATGTACGATGCCGGATTTATCACAGGCGGTGAGCATGGTTTCGAGATACATGCACGATCCAGGAGTGGGTCATTGGGACGCCGTGAGATGGATTTTGAGGTACATTCGAGATACGCTTAATGTTGGTTTGCTTTATGAGCGGGATACTACAAGTGGGTAGTTGTGCATTGGCTATATTGATTCGGATTATACCGGGGATTTGAATAAGCGCCGGTCTACTACGGGGTATGTGTTTACTTTGACCCGTGCGTCGGTATGTTGGAGATGCACCTTACAGTTTACGGTGGCTTTGTCTACGACGGAGGCAGAGTATATGGCGGTTACGGAGGCTGTGAAGGAGGCTATTTGGCTTCGTGGACTTTTGGAGGAACTTGATATATCGCAGCGGTCCGTCACCATTCATTGTGATAGCATCAATGCTATCTATTTGGTGAAGAATCAGTTTTTTCATGCGAGGACAAAGCACATTGACGTTCGTTATCACTTCGTTCGGGATGTTTTTAAAGATGGCGATGTGGAGATTGTGAAAGTCCACACGAAGGATAATCTGGCGGATATGCTCACTAAGGTGGTTCCGAGTAACAAGTTTGATCATTGTCAAAACTTGTTGCATATTCGTGATTGTTGAGGCCGTTGACGGTCATTTAGATGAACTACGAGCGGCTTGATCCCTTGGGAGAGGGGGTACGTAGGCAACCACATTGGTGCAGCCGAATTTGGAGAGACGACACATTGGTGCTCATGTTGGTGTCGGCTCAGTGTTGGGAATACTTCGCCGAGATGGAGAATTGTGAAAACGGCGAAGAAATTGTAAAAAACGTGAAAAATAACCCAAAACAGACTCCACCACACCCTGGTGTGCTGTCTGCCATGGGTGTGACAGAATCTGCCCTGTCTGCCATGGGTGTGGTCTGCGCCACACCCTGGTGTGGCAGAATCTATCCCGTCTACCATGGGTGTGGTCTGCGTCACACCCTGGTGTGGCAGACTCGTTTTTAGAATCCTAATCTATTTGGGATTGTGTTTTGTTATAAATAGAACCACGTTTTTAGGGTTTCTTAAGGAGAGAAAAGGAGAGAATTAACATTGTTTTGAGCACTTTGAGAGGGAGATATTGTGAGGGAGTTGAGAGCTTTGGTTAGGGTTATATTTGAGTGATTTTGTGAGTTGCAACCCGTTGTATTTCTTCTCCATATAGTAAAATCTCCCCATCCTCTCCCCGTGGACGTAGACAATTGCCGAACCACGTAAATTCCTGTGTTTGTGTGTGATTTTGGTCGTTATTTTGTGAATTGCACTCGTGTTTGGTTTTGGTTTTCTTCTCTCATCGCTTACCTACTCGTTTGGTTGTCGAGCACGCTTCCGCACGGCGCGCAACAATATATATACAGTTGACTCATATATCAATCTCATTTTTTAAATTGATTGTACAAGTGCATGTACTAAATTACTCATTATGCTGATTTAATTAGAATTAATAGCAATAAATTTATCACTTTGTCCGCTGTTTAGTTTTTATTTTTTGAAGCTGAGAAACAGGGTGAGGTACCCTGTTCATTTAGATATATAAGGAAAGATAGGAAGGATTTACATGCTACTTCTCAAGATGGAGGAAAAAGCCGAGGAAGAAGTGGGCAGGGAGCGGACCAATGTCGTCACCTGCCACACATCATCCCCCCTTTCTCTACATCTAAAGAAAACAAAAGAAAACCATCAAAAGACAACGTTTCACGACGAAGTTAACAGTCAGCAACATTGCTGATAGCAGACTAGAATGGCTAGGCGCAGCTAGCTTCAACAAAAACGATAGAATACGAAAGAACCAAAATGACAAAAACACTTCCTGATGCCACTGGGAACTTGGCTTCTAACTGCTGGAGGGGATATCTCCTGCGTCCCCTGAAGTATGCTTGTTCGCTATTTCCTGGAGGCCGAGGTTGAGGGCTGCCCTTCGCAGCCTCCTAGCCGTCCTATCATCACCTTCACCTGTCCAGAAAATTGAATATCTCGCAATATTAGTTGCGACAGATAACGAGTTGGGAATAACATCTTTAAAAATTAGGGAGTTTCTAGTGAACCATATCCACCAACAGAAACATGGCAACAAGATTTTCCAAAAGACTTTAACATCCGAGCAAGTGTTGGGAACTTGGTAGAGCAGCAGCAGTTCCTCCATATTTGTGGGCCAACAGTTAGCTGGGAAACGAGGAAGAAGGAGTTTCCAAACTTTACGGGCGAAGGAACAACGTATAAATATGTGATCATGAAACTTTACGGGCTGTTTAGTTTTTATATGTAAGCTTTTTGTTTCTTCTTCTTTTTTTTCCAGATAGAACTGTTTACTCTCAACCAGGAGCTCCCATGACACATGGAATAGCACCTTCTCAATCAACGGGCTCATCACGTGTCACTGACACATGTAATAACACCATAAGGCTAAAAGGACAGGACTTCATGAATTCAATTAATAATCTCAATTATAACTCAACTTGGGAAGATATAAACTCTTATCATTTAATGTGCACACTTGAATAGTTGGGTGATATCCTAAATTACATATGACCCAAACACAAATCTCGAAAATAGTTAAAACCTATAAATAAAATTTTATAATTGGACAAAAAAGAGAAGGGTGAAAAAAAAAAAAAAAAAATTGAAGAAACACATTCTGTTTTTCCACATTTAATTATGTTCTATTTAAACTCAGTTTTGTTCCGCCTTGTTCCATATTTCTTCAAGTTCTCTTGTAAATGCCCTTTGTCTACCGACAATGACAGTGATATGGTCCTTTTTCTCGATGATCTTGACGTCGGCTCGGGGAATTCTTGACTTGACCGCGATGCTACAGTCAACCGGAAGAAGTTCATCGTCCCTTCCATGGATAACAGTAACATTGCAATGGAGACGATCTCTAACAGTATCTAAATAACTATCGATCTTACTTGCACTGCCACAGATGATATTGTGCAAGGTGTGCCAGGCTGCATTGTGGGTGTGGCAGAAGAAGCCCTCCATCAAAAATGTTTTAAATCTGTATATGTCATATAAAAAAAAACATGTAAAATTAGTTGACATCGATAAGCTATATGTTCTATAACGGTAAAGTTTTTATATAACAATAATGGTAACAACAATGTTGATACGTATTATTGAAGTCTCTTCCTTCGTAGCGGGGCTATGAAGCTGACTAGCAATTATAATTTTGTATTCTAGCTAACACAGAAAACTACGTTGTAATATAAAATTGTCAGGGCATAAATATTATGTAAAAGCCGAGAAAATTTGTTGCAAATGTTTAATTATGCAGAGAGCTTTCATCAATTTTAAATTTGGCCAAGGCTAAGTACGTAGGACCCAATGATAGAGAAGTTTCCTAGTTAGAGAAGTTATGGCTAGACCATCCTCTTGACTTAGACCCAGTGTTTGGTTTTGGTCTGGGATGGTGAACCAAACCACCAACATTGCCCATGAAACCCTCAGGTGGCTCACCAGCCAAAACGTTTCTTTTACGGCAGCTTATTTACTACCACACTCAATTAAGTTTGCTCATTTTATAATTGGTAATAGTTTATTAAAAAAACATATGGGAAACAATTTAAGATTTTGAACCTATTATATAGAGTAAATTCGATCATATTCTTCGTAAATAGACAATAGAAAAAAAAAAATTCGGTTCAGACAACTGTCATTAACATTTGAATGATTATGATTCATTTTAAATATACGTACGTAAGCTATATTAGAGCATCTCCAACAGCTTCCCCATCTTCTTGGTATTCTCAAATTTGGAGAATTTTGAGCTTTTTTTGGTCCAACAGATTCCCCATCTCATTCCCCAAAATGGGGATAGGAGAGAAAAAATAGAGAGCTTTCCCCAAATCTGCAGCATCTCCAAATATTTGGGGAAGCACTTTTTCACGTTCTTCTAGACTCAACCCACAAAAAACAACTCCATCTCCTCATTATAATAATAAATAATTTGGTCAAAATGGGGATTCTTCAAAATAATAAATAATTTATTATTTATTAGTCAAAGATGTAGAATATTTTTATTATTGTAATAAATGCATGATTCTTTAAAATGGGGAAGCTGTTGGAGTTGGAGCAAAAATAATTTGGGGAATATGACATTTGATTCTCCATTTTGAAAAAAATTTTGGGGAAACTGTTGGAGATGCTCTTAAATGATAAATGATTGTGGATTTGATGTTGCTTATTTATAGTGAAGATGATTTCCAATACTATATAGAAAAACCAACATAAAAAAAGAGTGGGGTTCTTATTACTTGTAGCTTAACCTTGTTCCACTCTTACCAATTATCACACTTTACATGGTTAATTTTCGGAATAGCTAGAATTTCTCTATCTTGGCATAGCCTAGCCCTACTTCATTAATGTGAGTAACCACAATTCTTCTATTTTGTACTATTTTGGTACAACTAACTAATATTTTCTCATTGGAACATTTATTTAAGTTAAAAGCAGTACGTGGACATACGTTAGTGGCGTATAAGTTTTTGGTCAGCCTATGCTCTAATTTATGGTTTTTAAAACAAGTCGTTAGCTTCAATGTTTCACTATATATCTTTATTCTTTTATTTTTGAAAAAATTCATGATATGGTTAAATGTTATTTGAATTCTCAATATGATGCCATAGGGTTTCAAAGACATTTGCATTGATATTTAAATTTAGTATAAGGAAATTTTATCCTCAAATATAAAGGCAGTCTACAGACTGTATATAAATTTTTGTAAATTTCACAAACTCCCTTTAAGTTTGGGGCTCCCAGAGAGCCCCCTTCACTTTTGAAGGCTTTATTGTGACATTTTGAAAGTTGAGGAGTTTTAAGTTAAAAACTCCCACATTTTAAGGGGGCTGCACAAAGCTCCCTCTTAAATTAAAATGAAAGTTAATTAGTAACGCCATTACCGGGTGGGTGTGTTGGGAAATTTAACCTAAAAATTTCATTTGTGAAAAATTACAACTATTGATCAAAGTAAGCATTAATCTTCACATTGAAAGATTTTACTTCTTTTGTCTTTCTAATTTTAATTCCTCTCTAAATAGAAACTATTGCTTGGCCCAAAACTTGGAATCTCTAATAAGATCCCCATTCTACTAGTGGGCCAAACGTCATTAGTGATTAAGAACCACTGGTTGAGACATCAGCATTACCTGGAAGCAATTAGATGAAGTGCTTATGCTACGTACCCTTCCAGAAATTGATAACATACTAAGCTTAAATATCATACCATAAATGGTTAAACGTTGCTGAGCAAAGAATTTCTCGCAAGAATTTCTAGGGAGTCTTCAGAGCCTCCCTACCCAGAAGATTTAGTCTCTGTCCTCTCAATACATGTGGTTTTGATTGGTAGTTTTTGTGTACAATTCTTTCTAAAACTCTGTTTTGGTGTTTCTTTCTTTTGATCATACTTTGTGAAATAGTAGTTTTTTTCTTTTTTATTAGTGAGGGGAGATACGTTGGACACTTGTTCTGATAGGTGACGACAAGGTCCGCTTCCTACCGTTCAATTGTCCTATGCTTTTTCTCCTCACTAAGCTGTTCCCTTTTGTAATTATCATGGTTTGGTATGATTATATATAATATGAACAGGGAATCTCTCCCTGTTTTTTTTGGTAAAAAAAAAAAACATGATTGGGTTATAGAAAGCTTCAGGTCTCTCTAGCATGTCGTTAATCAGTCCCCCAAATCATTGAGTTTGATATTAGGTGCTACATTTAATTGGATGGATTAATTTGAACTAACCAAATTGCAATTTCAATGGGGCTAGTCTAATGCAAACCCTGCTCTTGAGCATTAGAGATCGATTATCCAAATCCAAAGAGTTGGGGGGGGGGGGGGGGGGGGGGGTTAATGTACACTATTGAACTTCTCAACCTTTAGGACAAAAAATCTTACAAAAAAAAAAAAAAAAGAGAGGCCAGCTATATATGGCTCAGTCCCACCTAGACCTACCCACGAGCAGAGCAGTATTCCACCCAAGCGACATAACAATTTCCTAATTTCCCACCTAAACCTACCCACCTCTAGCTATCTGCATTTATTAACTAACCAATGCTCATTAAAAGGAGAACGCAGTAGCAGTAACTAAACAAGCCAAGCCCCGGTAAATAATACAACAGTTACCTGTTCCTGGTGATGAACTTGAAGAGGAACTCCCAGATCCTGTGATTCTTGCATATAAGCAAGCATATCGTCCTGCTTATGTGCTCATACCAGCACGCCAGCGACGCCCCGAACGCTATCATCGGCCACACCCTCCTCGGCGCCACTCGCCGGAGCACGAACTGCGTCCCCTGCTCCCCTTTTGGTACCGGAAAATACGGCTGAGAGGACGCACAATTTAGAAAAAAATAATTAATTAATATCGAACCGTAATTAATTAACATTCAAATAAGAGTTTAAATTTTCGTGTCTGATGCGACACGCATTTAAAATCTATTTTGAGATAGTCTGGATATCCGAATGCTGGCAGGTGCGTTGCTGACGTGGTCAGAAGTAACTCTTTAGCCTCTAAACTTTTTTAGTTGAAAAGCGAACTAAATTTTCGTCTGAATTTAGGAAATTCTCATGTGACAACTTAATTATATATGGAGAGAGAGCAGCCTTCGAACGTAAACGGATCTTCCCTCTTCCCGACAACAGTGAGCGTACTGAATTATTAATTACTAATGGGACCGTACAGAGATAGAACCATTACTCACCGGTGCCAGAAGAGTCAGCGACCTGACCGCGTCAGGATGCTTGACCGCAATCGCTAAGGCCAGGATAGATCCGAGAGAATGGGCTACGATGTGGAAAGCCTTCACGTTGTGATTCTCGATCACCGACTTCTCTATCATGTCTACGTGCTCCCTCAGCGTGTACAAGGAGTCGGCCGGCTTCGGGCTCCGGCCAAACCCCAGCAAGTCCACGGCGAAAAGCCGGTACTTCGACCTCGTCCGCTCCGAAAAGTTGGGAAACACCGTCTCCGTCCAGAATTTCGACGAGGATATGAAGCCGTGGATGAACAGCACGTCTTCCTTCGGGACTGAGCTATCTAGAAATAAGGATTTTTTTTTTTTCGGGCGTTCAGTCCCCGGCTATATATAGTGATGGTGGGAGTCCCGGGGGGTAAAAAGGATGGAAAATTAATTACCTTTAGGCCCCTGTACGTGGACGTAGAGGAGGGAGTTCCTTGACTGTGGCTGCTGGCTCCAGGAGTTGCAGGCCTTGCAGCTGCAGTCCGACCACCGCGGTATCGGGTGCGGCTGCTGCCCGCCGATCCTCCCCTGCAGCATCTGCAACGTCGTGGAGTTTATCGTGAAGGTCGTGGTGACCGTCGACTTCTTCGCGGAGGCCGCCGCCCTGCGGTTGAGCCGCCTGAGCTCCTCGACGGTGGCGCGAGACACGTCTGACACGAGGGAGGGCCGAGAGTACAGGGTGTCGGAGATGTCCTCGAGCTGGAGCTTCGACGACGAGCAGAGGCACACGACCTTCGACGACCCTCCGCCCTCCGACACGAGGATCTTTCCGCTGCGGGTGATCATGTCCTTGGCGGACGACGAGCAGTAGCACGGCTTCCACTCCGCCTCCTTGGCGTAGTCGGCGAGCTTGTAGACGAGGCATAGGAGCACGTCGAGGAGGTCGAGCGCCGAGAACACGACGAAGCTGACCACCTCGTTCGCGAGGCGGCCAGCGAACCCCAGCATCAGCAGCAATCTCGTCGGCATTGAGGTCTCCTCTGCTTCCCCCCCACCCTGCACCTTGCTCCTTGTTCTGGGTTTGTGAGACTAGCTGGTTAAGGAGTCTTGGGGATGTGTTAATTAAGAGTGAGGGAGGGGCAAGAGATGAAATGAATTGATTGTTTCATTAAAACCGTTTGTTGGACAATAGGAAAAGGGGTGGGTGGTAGTTGAACTCCCTCGGCCAACATTTTCCTTTGCCCACCGTAGGGTGCTATATATGCAATATGTACAAATTAGTATATGAGCATGATCGAGTTTGAGCGTGGGCGAATAAATATTTAGGGGTGGGGGGGCGATAGAGTAAATGAGGGGGAATTATGAGAATGCACTCCATTTCCTTAGGCTTACATGACTACTGGGGATTAATAATGTTTGGATATTGAGGCAAGTAAGTATCTTGCTCGCTTTGGATTTCTTGGAAGTTTGATGGTGGAGAAAATCTCGCTTTAGCCTCTCTAACTATAGAATCATCTATTGCTGACAAAGATTTTAGCATTTAGCATTTTAGCATTTCCTCTCTAACTAAATTAGTTTGTCTCTCATTTCCTCTCTCTCTCTCTCTCTCTCCCCCTCTCTGAGGGAGTTAAAAAAAGAGGTTAAGAGTTTAAATCTAACCTATTGATTTGTGTGATCCTGACTTGTGTACGTCAAGCCCTCTCATTTATAAGCTGCATATATTTGTTACAAGCGTGTTACGTCCATTCAAAATGAATTATGGGGATCTAGTCTAGCTAGAAAATATATGATTTGAGATTTAGTCTGGCGTTTGAAGAATAGTCATGAGGTAAGTTAAGTCAAATATGGTTGGGGGTCATAATGACGCTTGACTGAGTTTGTATCCTTTGAGTCATGCTGCATGTACGTACCCAAGCATATATATTAGGATGACCAACCTCGATCTAATATTTGTAAACCTTTGATACTTAATTGTTACAATGGATCAGGGCTCAAGACTCTGCTACATGTTAAGTTGAGAAGTTAAACCTCTTTCAGCCGCTGAGTTTGAGCTTGACGGAATCTAAGCTAGCTAAAGCAAATTAACGTTTGCTGGGAATTTCTCACCACTTCAAGTTAGGGCGTGAATGTTTATATTCTAGCAGTTACATGGGGTGAAATTTAAGTTTAGACTCGTGACTTAATTATTAAGGACTTTTGACCAATGAAGCTCTAACAAGTAGGTTAATTAATGTGCGGAAGTCAGGATGCGCAACATGTTTGTGAGAGACTACACATGAGTCTGAAGTGACACGCTTGTCATAGCTTAATTAATACATTATTCACAACTTTGCAGACAAAATTTTATACATAAGCTCCCTTACAAGATTAAATTTTCATAAAAACTAAATAAATAGAGAATCAGTCTAATTTAACTCGGCGCTGACTTTGTGTGTGCGCATTAACACATGCACATAGGCGAAGCAATTAAGAGAGATATGGTAATGGGTTTTCAAACAATTAGTTCTTAAATTGAATGGTGTGAGATTGTTAATCAGGCCGAACTAGTTAGTTGGAGTTCGAGTTAATGGATAGAATACTAGTTAGTAGATAGAATTCCTAATGGTGGATAGCTTTCTAGTTATTGGATAAAGATTCAAGTTATAATCTTATCCCTATGATTTCATATATATGTAAACAATCTTCATGAGATTGATATAGTGAATAAAAAATCACAGAGAGGTCCCTGCTCCTTTACTACTCGTGTTCATCAACAGAAGCAGAGATATAGATAAAAATTCCTGCAGAACGTCCTCTGTTTTTGCTGTTCATTCTCTAAAAAAAATCAGCCAAGCTATCTTTGTTTACAGGTTTGCACTCAGTTTACAGGTTTGTACTTAGGCCGATCCTATTTCGAAGCCTACAAGTGGTATCAGAGAGCGGTGTATGCCTAAGTTTCAACCCAGATCTGAAGAGATGACGAGTACGGAGAAGATGACGACCAAGGTGGGTTCGCTCACTCTTCAATACCCAAAGCTATCGAAAGACAACTACGCTTCATGGGCAATCAAGATGAAAGTCTACATGAAGGCTCAAGACGTGTTGGACGCCGTTGAGCCCGCGGCAGACGTGTCCGTAGAAGCCAGAAAGGATCAGATGGCGTTAGCAGCTATCTATCAGGGGATTCCAGAAGAGACTCTGATGGTGATAGCAGAGAAACAGACGGCAAAGGAGGCATAGGAGACGCTAAAAACAATGCATCTAGGAGCGGACCGTGTAAGGAACGCGAAGGTGCAGACCTTGAAGTCCGAGTTCAAAATTCTCCGGATGAAGGAGAATGACAACGTCGACGATTTTTCGACGAAATTGACAGGAATCGTCAACATGATCCGGGCTTTAGGCGGCAAGATGCAGGAGAACTATGTCATCAGAAAGCTACTTCGGGCGGTATCGGAGAAATTTCTAACTATCGTCTCCACGATTGAGCAGTTCGGGGACATCGATAGCATGACACTCGAGGAGGCGATCGAGCGTCTCAAAGCCCACGAGGAGCGGGCACGTATTTTTCGAGACAACGTCGATGACCACCTATTGTTGACACATGAGGAGTGGCAAGTGAGGGGGCAAGAAGATCAGCGGAAACTCCTTCTCAACACAGGCGATTAGTGACGGCAGTGGACGAGATCGTGCACGCGGAGCAGGTCGTGGGCTTGGCCGCGGCCAGGCGGGCTGCGGTGGCCAGGTGGAATGAGGCAGCGGCCAGGGAGGCCATGCTGATCGCGTGGGCCAGGCGGGCCGCGAAGGAGCTCAGGTCGGTCAGGTGGGCCGAGGGGGTTTCGGCGACACAGGAGGTCGTTTAGGCGGCGGTTTCGGCCACGGCGGAGTGGCTCGCCAGGAGGGGGAGAGTAGAACAAGCGGTGGTCGAGACAAATCCAACATCAAGTGCTTCAATTGCGGAGTATACGGGCACTTTCAGTCAGAGTGTCACAAGCAATGTCGCAATCACGAACAAGAGGCTAATCTCACCCGAGTGTATGACGAGGAGCCTGCCTTGATGATGACTATGTTAGAGGAATCGCCAAATTTCATCTTGCTTAATGAGGAGAAGGTGGTGTCGGACTTACTCACAGCGGGGGAGGAACATGTTGACAACGACACGTGGTACCTTGACAATGGAGCTAGCAACCACATGACCGGCCACCGAGACAAGTTCAAGGAACTCGACGAGAACATCACCGGAACCGTCAAGTTCGGTGATGGATCCGCGGTAGAGATCAAGGGGAAAGGTACTATTCTCTTTCAGTGTAACAATGGCGATCAAAGGCTACTACGTGAGGTATATTATATTCCGAGCTTAAAATCTAACATCATTAGCCTTGGTCAGATGACTGAAGATGGAAGTAATATTGTAATAGCTGATGAGTTCTTGAGGGTATTTGATAGGAACAGTGCCCTCTTGATGAGGGTGACTCGTTCAACTAACCGACTGTACAGGATAAGGTTGAAGACTTGCAGGCCGGCTTGTTTGATGGCGAACATTAATGATCCAGCTTGGTTATGGCATGCTCGCCTTGGGCATGTCAACTTCTTCACTCTCAAGATGATGACCGATAAGGGGATGACTTCCGGGTTGCCGAAGATATTGCACCTGAATCAACTTTGCGAAGGGTGCCTCGTCGCTAAGCAAGCGAGATTTCCATTCCCCTCGCAAGCAAACTTCAGAGCTAAGAAGCCGCTAGAGTTATTGCATGCCGACCTATGTGGCCCCATCACCCCACCTACACTGGCTGGAAACAAATACTTCCTCCTTGTTGTTGATGATTTTAGCCGATGGATGTGGGTGTACATATTGAAGGCCAAGAGTCAAGCCTGTGAAATTAAAAAAAAATTCAAAACAGAGGTGGAGAATGCATGTGACCACAAAGTGAAGACACTGAGGACAGATCATGGTGGCGAGTTTTTGTCAAAGGAGTTCACCCAGTTATGTGAAGACTACGACATCAAGCGTCACCTCACTGCACCGTACACCCCACAACAAAACGGTGTAGTGGAGAGGTGCAACCGCACGGTGATGGCCATGGAGAGAAGCTTGCTTAAGAGCTTGCATATGCCCGGAACAATGTGGGGCAAAGCGGTCAGGCATGCAGTGTATTTACTCAACCGACTACCAACCAAGGCGTTGTGCGACCTCACACCGTACAAAGCTTGGCTTGGTAAGAAACCCCACCTAGAACAATTGAGAGTTTTTGGATGCGTGGCACATGTGAAAATTATAGGTTCATATCATAAGAAGCTCGACGACCAGAGCACTCCAATGGTGTATATTGGGGTAGAAGAAGGAAGCAAAGCGCATCGCCTTTATGATCCTCAACACGGCAAAATTCATGTCAGCAGAGATGTCGCGTTCAAGGAAAGAAGAGAATGGGATTGGAGCGCAGATGGAGATGAAAGACCACCCAGCTGGGTGGAGTTCACAGCGGAAGGGGAATCAACAGCAGTCGTCACTACAGCCGGCGCATTGCCAGCCTCTCCCGCTGCTAGCCGAACCAGGCAGCCAGTCGCTGGACAGCCGGTAGACCGAACCAGGCTGCTAGTTGCTGGTCGAACCGAGCAGACAGTCGCTGGTCTAGGAATAGCTACTGAAGCAACAAGTCCCGCTGCATTGAAGATGATCGGACCCCCTGAAACTACAGCGATGACCCCGGTAGACTTCCATGGAACACCGAGGACTCCTATCTCTCAAGAAGAACCTGTGCGCTACCGGTCCCTAGCGGATATCTATGTAGAGATGGAGGTGATTAATCTCCCTGCAGAGGAACTATTTCTGGCCATTGAAGAACCCACGAGCTATCGTGAGGCTGCAACGGAGCAAGAATGGCGAACTGCCATGGAAAAGGAAATGGAGGCCATTGAGAAGAACAAGACTTGGGCACTCACAGAGCTACCACGGGGCCCTAAATCCATTGGTCTCAAATTGGTGTACAAGCTGAAGAAGGACAATGAAGGCAACATTCTCAAGCACAAGGCAAGACTTGTAGCAAAAGGCTATGTTCAGCAGCATGGCGTGGACTTCGATGAGGTGTTTGCACCTGTGGCGAGACTTGATACCATCAGAATAATCCTCGCTATATCAGCACAGAACGGGTGGGAGGTGCACCATCTGGATGTGAAGTTGGCATTCCTAAATGGTGATCTCCAGGAAGAAGTGTATGTGGTTCAACCTGAAGGGTTCATTGTGAAGAATCAAGAGCACAATATCTACAAGCTTTCAAAGGCACTCTATGGTCTACGCCAAGCACCACGAGCATGGAACATGCGTCTTGACAAGTGCATGAAGGACATAGGATTTGCAAGATGTACTCGGGAGCAGGCGGTATACACCAGGAGTAATAGAGGGGATATACTCATTGTCGGCGTGTACGTGGACGACTTGATCGTTACGGGCTCGAGAGCGGATAAGATCAAGTTTTTCAAGCAACAGATGATGAAGGAGTTTGAGATGAGTGACCTTGGGTTACTCTTCTATTATCTTGATATTGAGGTGGATCAGCAAGGTGATTGCATTGCGTTAAGACAGGCGGCCTATGCGAAGAAAGTCTTGGGTTAGTTCAGCATGATAGATTGCAACCCAACCTAATATCCCATGTAGGCAAAGCTAAAGCTTGGAAAGGATTCTAAAGGAACACCGGTGGACGTGACAGAGTATAGACGCATCATCGGATGCTTAAGGTACCTAACTCACACCCGACTCGATATCACATATGCCGTGGGGATTATGAGTAGGTACATGAAGCAACCTACAATTTTGCATCGATAGGCTGTCAAGCATATTCTGAGGTACGTGAAGGGTACCGTGTCCTACGGATTGGTGTACAGACAAAGTCGAGGCAATGAAGAGTTGGTGGGATTCACTGACAGTGATCTTGTGGGAGATGTTGATGATAGACGCAGCACAGGTGGCATGGCATTTTATTTAGGTGACAGTTTGGTCACTTGGACTTCATAAAAGCATAAGACGGTGGCTTTGTCTTCTTGTGAGGAAGAGTTCATGGTGGCAACAGCCGCAGCATGCCAAGGTTTGTGGCTGAGGAGCTTAGTCAGCGAGGTGACCGGCAATGAGCCCAAGCCGGTTACACTCTTCGTTGACAACAAGTCCGCGATTGCCTTGATGAAGAATCCAGTTTTCCATAGAAGAAGCAAGCATATTGACACATGCTTCCACTTCATTCATGAGTGTGTTGAGCGAGGGTAGATTAAAGTGGAGTTCGTAAGCACAAGCGAGCAGCGAGCGGACATTCTCACGAAGGCACTAGCAAGGGTGAAGTTCATCGAGATGCAGGAACTGCTAGGAGTAAGGGACTTAGAGTCTCATCCAGATTAAGAGGGAGAATGTGAGATTATTAATCAGGTCGAACTTGTTAGTTGGAGTTCGAGTTAATGGATAGAATACTAGTTAGTAGATAGAATTCCTGTTGGTGGATAGCTTTCTAGTTATTGGATAAAGATTCAAGTTGTAATCTTATCCCTATGATTTCATATATATGTAAACAATCTTCTTGAGATTGATATAGTGAATAAAAAATCACAGAGAGGTCCCTACTCCTTTACTACTCGTGTTCATCAACAGAAGCAGAGATATAGATAAAAATTCCTGCAGAACGTCCTCTGTTTTTGCTGTTCATTCTCTAAAAAAAATCAGCCAAGCTATCTTTGTTTACAGGTTTGCACTCAGTTTACAGGTTTTTACTTAGGCCGATCCTATTTTGAAGCCTACAAATGGAACAAAGTTTATGTAGCCATGAAGACCAAAAAAATTTTGAATAAAGGTTTTGTTGTTGCTGTTGTTGTGCATTAACACTCTCAAGTATAATTGTATAAACAAATGATCTTATCAAGTTAATTGATCAAAAACACAACTAAAATGTAAATTCGAGATGGAAAAGCGAAGAGAAGCCAAAAACATTCTTGGCATGGAGAGTAAGAGCGAGAATATATATTGTGGGCACTTTTACTAAAAGATATCAAAACCTATTCATATTCTCTTTATCACCATTGCTTGGCATAGCACTCCTAACTTCAGATATAGGCAGATGAGGATATGTCACGCCCCGATAGCGTAGCAAAAATTCATAAACACGGGTTATGCGACAGCAGCGATCCATGCACAAGAAAAGTTTATGCATGAGTCAAGCTTGCTACTTCATATCACATAGTTTATCACAAAATATTTATAAACCTGCTGATGATAGAAGTTCAGAGCAACTATATTTATGTATATAATCAGTACTTACAACCCACAAGCACACTGTTATAAGCATTTTACAAAATAAAACATATTCTTGACTATATGTAACATTAAAAAAGGAGGCTTCTTATATAACGCCTCTCAGCAAGGTGCCACAACCAAAAGTTTGGCTATTATGACGCTACGCCAGATCTGTTTTTTTTAACACAACGGGGTGAGCTAGAGCTCAATGAGAACATTTCCCACTAGAGTTCCTAGATAACTAACAAAATAATAATAAGAATAGTTCCCAGAAATAACGAATTATAAGTTTTGCACCAGAAATTCAAAAATAGCAAAATACCATCCAAATATCATAATACTGTTGTCTTCAAGAAAGAATGCAATAATTATATTTTCTTTCTTATGTGCAACTGAATATACTGTGACATTTCCTAGAATCAAACTCTTTTTGAATCAAGGTAAACATTAAGAAAAAAAAGAACTACTAATTTATACAAAACCAGAGGATTATTATTTTCTCAATTTCATAGTCAATTATTAAAATCTTAATTCTCGATGAGTTATTCATTAATGTAAAAGTCACCTCATATAGGTCACACTAAGGCTACAAATTATAGTCCAGTAACATGGGAATGCATAAAAACGCATCACATAACAGATAATTCTCAAAAATCGAATGCACCTAACACCGCTATAGGTTATTGACCAAATACAAAGGGATCAGAATAAATTTAAGAAGGGCCAATACAGAGGGGCCAATACAGAGGGGCCAAATAAAGGTGTATTCATCATATGGCAGGTAGAATCACTCCATAATGAACTTTTTGAGGGTTTGAAACATTGAGGATCACTTGTCAAATGAGTAATACCTTGTGTATCAGAATTTATAGATATTTTTAAATGAAATGGACAAGGTAAAACTCCTCATCCCAGTTAAAACAGTTTACGGATTTTTTACTTTTCTTTATTTTTATCAAATGCTAAGTCACAGAAAATCTTTGAATCCCTTAAGCTGTTGAAATACATTCAAAATACTTCATCAAAAACTTTCAGATAAAGTACTACCCACAATTATTAGAAACTGCATGAGAGCCAAATTCACTTTTTATATTTTACATAAAATCAAAAAATTTCATATCTTATACGAGGATAACATCGTATTATAGGATAGACCACAATAGAAATAGATAAAATCACATTTAACTTTCATATACACGAAAGATTATAGACTATTTATTTTTTGAGCACAAGATTATTCAAACATCGTACAATGTACTTATGCAATTATATATCGTAAAAATACTAGTGAGAAATGAACTCACCTCTAGTGGACATGACTTCCCCAAAATATTTTTCCCCTAGATATCAACCAAATCCTATAATATAAGATATAATACTTATTATTAATTCAGGATAAACATATATTATAGGTAAATCAATTCATAATCTAGAGCCTAATAAATTCAAATATAATCAATAATAATCAAATTCTATGGTACATGTGAGCTTATTACTAACTTTAGTAATTTATCAAAATTTTATAACTCTCATACACTAGCTTTTGGACTTCCTAATAATTAATGATAAGGCAGGGGTTATAGGAAATTAATCAAGTCTAAAAGTTATCTTTTATTCTTTAGATTGGACTTGTTCACAAACTGAGTAAATGACAGGTTCTAGTCCTTTTTATCTTTGGACCTATATACAACCTAAAATTTTTTCAGGGGTCCCAAGAAAATTTTGCTATTTAACTATATTTCTCCTTTCTCTCTCCTCTATCTCTTCTTCAACCTCTGTTCTCCTTCGCCTTTCATTTTTTTCTCCCGTTCACTCCTCTCTCTCTCTCTCTCTCTCTCTCTCTCTCTCTCTCTCTCTCTCTC
>BQKN01065763.1:897458-988957 GCA_022839385.1 Asparagus kiusianus | reverse complement strand
GGGGGGGGGGGGATATCACGTTTCAACTCTAGATTGGTTCCCTGACTTGTTGATGGATTATTGGATGATTTGGTGTCGGCTCAGTTTTGGTGGAAACGTTCGCCGAGGTGGAGAATTGAAGAATTACAGAAAATCAGAAAAATCAGCAGAGAGTTTGGCGGTCGACCGCGCGGTCGACCGCAAACGTGCATCCAAACCGACTGGGAATCGGAGTGCGTGGCGGTCGACCGGCGCGGTCGACCGGAGCTGGTGGCGGTCGATTGGCGCGGTTGACCGCGGATGACTGTAAGCGCTTTTACTATCGGGTTTGACCGGCGCGGTCGACCGCCGCGGTCGACCGACGATGATCTGGGCTGGGCTTTTGGTTTTCGACCCGATTCGTTTTGTAAGTTATATATATCCCTAATTCTGATTGTTTAGGGTTAAGGCAAGGACGAATTTGAGCAGTCTTTTTGAGAGAGTTGTTGCATCCAATTGTGGGAGAGCTTTGAGAGATCAAGAGCTTTGTTTTAGGGTTTGGTCTGAGAGATTGTAACTCTATTTGTATCCCCTTGATTTCTAGTAGTAAAACTCCCCCCTCCTTGCCCCGTGGACGTAGGCAACTTGCCGAACCATGTAAATCTCTGGTTATTGGTGATTGTGCTTGTTGATTTTAGTTGTGATCTCTCTTGTTTGGATTGTGTGTGATTTGAACGCTTCCACGCCGCGCACAACAGGATATCCAGTGGTGTCCTCTGACATCATTGGCCACTATGTGGCTCTGCCACTATATTTACCTTTTTCATGTGAGGATCAATTGAGACTGTGAAATATTGTGGTCAAAACATTCAAAAGGTGTTTATTATTTTTGTTTGGTATTTAGGAGGAGGAATAACGGCCAAGAGGGCGATGTGTTGAATTTTAGGGAAAATCCGGCCTTGTGGTTTTGTTGGATAAATTTATGCATTATCTACCACTTGTTTCCAGTAACGCATTATCTACCAATTGGTGAAAATCCGTCTACCAATGATACTAAGTTTATAGCAATAAGATAGTGAAACAGTCTATTTAGTTGGGAGGTTTATAACCGATGTATTGCCGGGATGCAAAACAGGCAATATATCCGCGGATATAGAGATGAAGATATGTAAATGAATATTTGTATCTCAATATATGTATTGATCATATACTTGAAATTATTTGACCAAATTTGAGTCAATTTTGAGGATTTAGAGATTAAATATTAGCTTTTTAGATATGTTGCATTTATTGATGTAGCCTCTCGTATCACATGATCTATTTATTTCTCAGTTTTTCTCACAATATATTCATCTCTCTATGTATCTTTTCTTCTATGTTCAGTATCTACATTCGAATTTTATGGATATAGATATGAGTTTTTCCCGCTGACACATGTTTGTATTATATTCGTGTCCATGATTAGCAAATATAGATAGATAAGCATCATATCTGATATGTTTGCACCCCTAATTTGTTGGAATGTACATGCGTATAATATGAGATATACAACTGCATACTATTAGAGTCCATAGCGAATCAGAGCACTTTTAAGCGAGAGTGAAAAAAAACCCACCAATAATAAGATTTTTACACGGTTCAACAATTTGCTTACCTTCACTGCTACATTAGAATTCTTTTTTCCTTTCTAATAAATTAAGTTATAAGAGCGATCATTCAATTACAAGAACGAACATCCATATATTGTGTACAGGTGGAAGAAAGTGCTAGGCGGCATAGGCGTTGGACTTGACGCCTAAAGCCTAGACGCCTAAGCTGAAGTCTAGGCGGGGTCTAAACGTTTTTCTAATTTTTAGTTTTAAACTAAAATTTTTGAAAAATAAAATTAAAGGTTACAAACATGTGCTACAAAAAGTACCATCACCTCAGCAACTAATACACTAGTACAAAATAGGGCTGCAACCGTTGGGGCAAATCATGACGCCAATGGTTAGGATCGTTGATGCTAAAAAAAGGACCGTTAGGACAAATCGCGTTGGGGCTAAGTCAGCCCCAACGGTTGCTAAACTTGCACCAACGGTTCTAACCGTTGGGGCAAAATATTTGCCCCAACAGTTGTAACCGTTGGGAAAAATATTAGCCCTAACGGTTCTGGCAAATATTAGCCCCAACGGTTAGAACGGTTGGGGCTAATATTTTTCCCAACGGTTACAACAGTTGGGGCTGTTAGATAAATTAAAAAAAAGAAAAATCAGCCAAAAATGTTATGCACAAATACTTAGTTCTTGCCTACTACTGAAAACACTTGAATAGCTTGTTTGGCTTTGCCTATTACTAAAAAAAACATAATGAAGAGGTACATAATAAAATCAAGAAAGAAGAAAAGCACTCAGCTCTTGCCTACTGCTGTAATCAGAAAGAAACGAGGAGAAGTAACAGGACTTACTTCCAGACAATACAATCAATAGCAGCTTTATATTTGGTTTTGCCTGATGTCACTTGGAAACTTGTCTTTGCTGTTTGTTTTGGTACTAGAACCTTCACCACAACTCCCAGTGCAAACATTTTAGCACCAAATACACTCTTTACCTGTAAAGTAACACAATAAGATCAAATTGAAAATATAAGTAGAGAAACTGGTATCAACTGAAGAAGAAATTAGCTCTTAGCAAAATGACAAATTAAAAAAATATGTCAGCATGAAATCAACATGACAGCCAGAAATAAATATCAGATTTAAAAGAAATTAGGGTTATCCCAATTTCAATCTAGGCATTTGACCAGAAAAAAAGCAGCAGCAGAATGTTAAATCATCCATATGCATGTTTCTCTAGCAGGACAAATAGAGACGCAAACCACATGTTAAATCATTAGTATCATGGAAGGTTCATGCTTCATAAAATTATATGTGAAGAGTGGTGTTATCTGTAATTTATCCTTCTAAAAATGACAATACAGGTGAGCTAGGTGCCACTAAATTAGTTGAGGGGTGCTAGTTAAATGTCGTTAGTTGCTTTGTTGCTAGTAAGATGAGTGGTTAGATCAATTTAGTTAGCCCTAATCAAAATATACAGATCTAAGTAAATCTAGTTCTTTCATCTTCTATGCATCAACGTCAAACCATGTGACATGTAAGCAGGATGAGGTGATACTCCAATATTCAATTTCTCATCTTTGTTAACTGAACTATTCCAACTTGCATTAATAGAGAATTGCGATGAACAACTTTTTCAAATTGTCAACTGAACTAATCTAAATTAAATTTAATTAAACCAGCTAGTCTAGTTATTCTTATTCTTCTGCAAATGGAACTTAGTAGAACAAAAAACTAGAAGGCCAATTTTTCACCTCAACAGTAACGGGAGCCAAACACTATACACTAAGCATTCCACTCGAAGTTATGCAGTCAACCTCACTTAGATACTCAATCTCATTACTCCAAAAATGGCCCAACTCTTCATAGTTTGTATTTCTATGCCATATATTTTTCTGTAGAAATTCAAAATAAATTATGCATTGGTTACAAAATGTGCGCTAAAATCCAACATAACATGAACAAACTAAGTTAACCTTATTTAACATATCAACCAATCAAAGAAACTACCCACCTTGACAAATTTACTTCATCAAAGCATGATGCGACACTAGCACAGAAGCAATCTTAATTGTAAGAAAGGTTGAAAGATTTACTTCATCAATTCAAATTCACCATCCAGAGGCACAAAGCTGACTGTCTTTCTGAGTTGAACCTCGTCAGATTTACACACCGATGAAAAGTGACATCATCAAGTTCAATGGTCTTGCCACTAGGGAAAGGGGAAAAACTGTTAGTTTACTCTAAACTGTCATGCTAAAGAATCAAAGAAGCTAGTAAATCCTGATAGAAGAGAACAAGACGTTAAGCACAATTTAATAATGTGTTGGAATTTTGCAAGAATTGGAATCGTGCTAGAATTGGAATACTTGTGATCCATGCAAGAAGCAGCAAGAAAGACACCATTTGAACCTTGAGATAGAGAAGATATCCTATGCAATACCTGATTGTTCTCCATGAGTATTTGTGGAACTAGACTTGCACCTCAAGTCACAAAAGGAATACTAATATTACTTTAATAAGCTTCTATATCTTGATATCATAAGCTTCAATATACTAATAGCATGCCCATAGAGGTTGCATTTTGAATCAAAGTTTATTTCAAGCCACTACAATCATCACCCATGAGACTTATAACCTTGGCATACTATTCCATTGGTTCATCAGTAACTACTACTAATGGAAATTAATAAACTAGTAAACCATACAATCCAAGTCAGATAGTCGCATATATTTTCTCAAAAATGACAATTGCAATTTATGCAAAAGTTATAGCTATATATAGTTACCACCACAATGCATCAAGTGGACTAATTCTATTTGACTAAAACTTCATATATAAGGGGTGAAAAGCCACATTAACCAGTTTCTTGTCACAACAATCAGGATGTGCAATTTGCTTTCCAACAAACCTAACTTAGCAGAATATAATGTTTCTCTTACCATGATTAGCCAATAAATTGTTAGCCATTAATGAAAAGCAGGTTACAGATTAGTAAGCTCTTAGTAGGAGACGCCTCTCTACATTTTTGGAACATTTTTGGATGTTAGCAATCGCATTGACTATCACAAAGTACCTGCAATATTTTTGGAAAAAACTATGATAAAGTTGAGGTCTTTATGACATGGAATTATCTAATCACTTGCGCAACAAGAGGAAAAAAAATCACTTGTATAAACTTAAAAAGAGTTCTATTTAATATGCATTGCATATTACTTATAAGTAAGTTAAAAATGACAAATATTAGTCTGATCCCTTACTACATAAACGAACTGCACGAGGTTGTCTTAACAACATTGATGCGTGATATTATCAATTAGTCATCAGTCAACTTAAACTAATGGTAACCTTTGATAATATACTGAATCAAGAGCTCCTCTTTCTTAAAAACTTTGCATAAGGAATTTACACAAAGGCAGGGGTCTGGTTGAACTTGGCAATGAGAGTTTGATAAAGAGGGGTGGTGCCTACAATGGCAACGGCGGTGGTCTTGGTCTGCCTTTTGAGACTAGGGGTGTGCAACGATCGGTTCGGTTCGTTTTTTACCAAAATTTGAACAACCGAACCGAACCGCCTATAATTTAAAACCGAACCGAACTGTTACAAGTCGGTTTGGTGCGGTTCGGTTCGGTTTGTTCGCTTCTAACTTCATCAAACTTCTTATCAAACAACACACTATGTTAAAGAAAAAAAAGATATCAACAAAGTAGGAGATTATGAAGTATTAAACATTAATATAATGATATTGTTTTCAACTCATAATGATTCAGAAAATGAGTTTAGGGTTTGAGTCTTTGACTCTTTGGAGACTGGTCAGGTAGGGTTTGAGATCAGAATGGTAGTATTGCACTATATTCGGTCGGTTCGGATCGGTTCGGGTTGAAAAGTTTTCAAACCGACCCAAACCGCCCTACTCATAAAACAGATTTTTTCGGATCAGTTCGGGTCGGCTCGGTCGGTTTTTTCGGTTTGGACCGAACCATGCTTAGCCCTAGTTAAGACCCATACGCGGCTATGCGCAAGACTAACCTCCCAATGCTATAAAAATCTACACAAATCAACTCTTGTTACATGCTTAGCTTACAAATTCGACATTCAAGTGACCTACAATTTCAGTCTTAAGGTATAGACAATATTGATTGCTGTCAAAGTCCAAATGGATAACAATAAAGAGTGAACATACCATATATGCCGATCTTTATTTTCCCACCACTCGATGATCCTAAACAACAAAATAAAGTCAAATAGCAGTAAAGCTCTTACATCAAATAAGGGGAAAAAATAAGGGAAATAGACTCACATACCTTCCAATGTAGAGGAGGACAAACGGCAATAGCGGCGGAGGAGTGGTGAGCAAAGCTGACCGAAAAACAGCTGCAGGAGGAGGAGAAGGCCAAAGTGGTGATTAGGATTTTGAAGGAAAAGGAGGGTAGGGGGATCAGATTTTTTCACCAAAGAGGAGGAGGGAACGATAGAGCTTCGAGCGGTGGCAACAACAATGTCCAATCGAGCGGAAGATAAAAAAATTAGGGTTTTTGGGGGAGAGGAGGAGGCGGCATGAGAGCTCCAATGACGATGACTAGAGGAGGCGGCAGCGATAAAGCTCCGACGATGACGAGCGGAGGAGGGCGGCGCTGGTTTTGGCGAGAGAGAGGGAGGGAGGGAGGGAAACAGAGAGGGAGAGATCGAATATTTTTAGGGGAAAATAAAATTTGGGGGTGGGGCGGGCTCCCTCCGATTTTTTGTGGGGAAAACTGCAACACCCCAACGGGGGAAACCGTTGGTGCTAATAAAACTAGCCCCAACGGTTCCTACCACCCGTTGGGGCTACCCTTATTTGTACTAGTGATAGTGACATAAAGGAAATCTGGAGTTATACATAGCCATCTAAAACCTAACTTAGCTATAGATTAAACGATTCTCCAGCCAACATATCCGCACAACGATTTCCTTCACACCAAATTTGATGCAATGTTATTGTTGATGTCAGTTATCGAACAAGAGGTTTATCTGTGGATTATAGTGGTGGTATGGTTCTCAAATTCCTTCATATGGCTGATCCTGGAGCCCGACGTTCTCTTCTGCACATGAATAGCTTGTGAGAGGCCTGGGTTGGGGTCTCTGGTCCCTCTGACAATCAAGTCAACATTTGAACTTGAGTGGGAAAATAAGAAATATGTAGTGATAAAAATTTCAGAGTTGCATGGAAGCAGAAGAAATTATCTTAGGCTGCATATCTTTCTTTTATTGCAGATCAAAAGAGCAGATAGGTAACTTTGGCTAGTCCAGACAGGCAACGGAATCGGTAGGTACCGTACAGATGTCGGCCGCTAAAGGAAGTGAGTCATCCAGACATTTAATGTGAGGATGACAGCAGGTGCTTAGTGCTGAATATGCCCGATGAGTTATAAAGACCATGGGGGCTAGAGAAATGATGACTCTGACAGTGCATTTAAGACGAGAATAGTTAGTTGTCAGCAGGGGGTTCGAGGACACATCGCCTCTCTAGTTGTCTGGCTGAAGGCCAACAAACGCCGTCTTTTTAGTTGGCTATGCAAGTTGTTGGCTGAGATGGCAGGCTGAGTGCAGGTACCTATAGCGTCTATCTGGTGGGTAGGCCGACAAACACCATTTTTTTAGTTGGCTACGTAAATTGTCGGTCTATTAGGTTGAGCGTAGGAGTAGCTCGAGTTATTCGTCACTAAATACATCTCATTAGGAGTGGAGCGGGACACGCGTCGATCTCCAAATGAAGATTAACATTTAGTTATTTATAGACTATAAAAGTTGTAAATCTTTAGTGATTATCATTTGAATATAATAAATTTTAACATATTAGATGCCATGTCTTTGTTATTTTCATATTAGACCTCTGAATCTTCATATATTTAGATTAGACATTCGAATCTCTTAAGTTTAAAATAAGATCTAAAATATATTAATTTGTTTAAATAGGACTTTCAATCTATTAAATTGTTTCAACATAAAATCCTCAGTCTCATGGTTTATTAATATGTTTAAATAGGACTTTCGAATATATGTTTAAATAGGACTTTCAAATCTATTAAGTTGTTTTAAATAAAATCTTCAATCTGATATATGTGGTTTTAATTTTGAATTTAGCGCCTCTGTTTGCTACTTTTCCTGTAGAATAATACAAGTTTGCTGGATAATTGATTTATTATTTACAAATATCAAATTTTAAGACAATAAAGTTAACTACTTCTGGGGAAAGCAAGAAATGAAACTAACAAGATTTTAGCCATTGAGACATCCAAAAAAGTTCTATATATTTTATGGTAATCATATCATACATCCTTTAAAAAGAATGAACTTGGGTAAATATTTTCATAATCAATACTATCCTATCCTTTTTAGAATTTAATGGTGACGATGATGGTGTATATAACTTTCTAATCATATTGGAATAATGATGATGAATTTAAATTTTTTTTTTAAAAAATATCTTTATTTAAACTAAGCTATCATCTCAACCAAATCATTATTTCATAACAAATATAAAGGTTCTATTTGAAATCTAATCTCATATACACCCATTAATCCTATATACGTACGTCATTACTCCACCAACAAAAATGCACAGAAATTCAACCAAGAAAAGGGGAAAAAATTCATTAGCAGATCGATACTTACCTCATTAATTTTTTGTCATATTCTACTATGCTTTGTTGAAAATATATATATAGAGAGAGTCATCTGGAAAAAAGATAGAGTTCATGATATATAGTTGATTATCCTTGCAGATGCTCTCTGTAATTGTTTGTGGAAAAATTTGTAATAAGAAGAATAATGAAAGAATCGTATTTGATTTATTCTCTCTAACTGCTTAGAAAAAGAATGATTACAACTCTCTCGATTTAGATTATAATTGGATTTCCTGATCACAAAAGAGAGGAGAATGATCTGGATTCTCCCCTTTGTTTAATTCTGGGTTCTTCACGGTGGCGATGAGATGCCTCCCTTGAATGCTCGCGTCGAGTTTGCTTCTCGTTGACGATCTGAACATCTTAATTCACTAGAACGTGGTCTTCTCTTCACGATTTGACGTTGTGGAGAACTTGCGTGACAAGTTGGAAACTCTGACCGAGTTTAGAAGAACTTGAAGAGCAAGTTTGAAACTCTGGACGAGTTGATAACTCAGATCGAGTTTGAAACTCTATGAAAGAGTTGATTTAAACTGAAAGTTCGGTTAATAAGCCAAAGATGAAATTTCCAAGGAATGCTCCAGAGGTTGGGCGAAGACCCCCCTTTTCTGATCTCCAGATCTGAGAAATCTCCAAGATACGAAGATGATCTGCTCAAGAGGTTGTCGATCTCTCCTTTTGCGAACTGTTTTTGATGCAAAAAACCGATCCCTTAACTCAATTGAGTTTCTGGTATTTATAGGGGATTAAGGGTGATAACTACCCCCTTAATCTGCTCCTAAGTGGGGCAAAAATCCCTCAAATCGTGGGGAAAAAACGGTTCCTGGAACTGTTCAGTTCGTGTTTGAATGAGTCAAATGCTGAAAAATAGCGTTCATGGCCTGAACTCTGCGTTTTTAGACTAAAAACGCAGAGTTGGGCCTATTTTGATGGCTGAACGTACAGGTCGCGCTGCGTTGTAAATCTGAAAGCAGAGTTGGGACGCAGAGATGAACTCTGCGTTTTGGACCTGAGACGTAGAGTTGGGATGCAGAGTTGGGACGTAGAGATGAATTCTGTGTTTTGGCATCTGAGACGCAGAGTTGGGACGCAGAGATGAATTCTACGTTTTGGCATCTGAGGCGCAGAGTTGGGACGCAGAGATGAATTCTGTGTTTTGGCATCTGAGGAGCAGAGTTGGGACGCAGAGATGAATTCTGCGTTTTAGCATCTGAGACACAGAGTTGGGACGCAGAGATGAACTCTACATGAACTCTGCATTTTAGCATCTGAGACACAGAGTTGGGATGCAGAGATGAATTCTGTGTTTTGGCATCTGAGACGCTGAGTTAGGACGCAGAGATGAATTCTGCGTTTTGGCATCTGAGACGCAGAGTTGGGCTCCGCATGAACTGTGCGTTTTTTTAGTTGGACGCAGAGTTCAACTCTGTGTTTCAAGTCCACAAAATCTGCGTTTCGAGTTTGGAACGCAGCCACGACCTCTGCGTTTTGAGGTTATAACGCTGGTTCGACCCGTGCGTTTTGATGTTATAACGCTGGTTCGACCCGTGCATTTTGATGTTGTAACGTAGGTCCGACCCGTGCATTTTGATGTTGTAACGCAGGTCCGATCCGTGCGTTTTGATGTTGTAACGCAGGTCCGACCCGTGCGTTTTGATGTTGTAACGCAGGTCCGACCCGTGCGTTTTGACTTTGAACGCTAGGGATGAACCCTGCATTTTGATTCTGTAATGCAGAGGCGAGCCTTAGGCGGGCTTGGCGAACTTCAGGCTAAGTTCAATGTTCAGACGAAGTCCAGTCTTGTAGACGGACTTCAGAACATGACTTGCTGCGAAGAATAGGTCATAACTTTCAAACCGTAAGTCAGAACTAAACGAATTATATATGAAAATCGGCTATCTCGACAAGATGGAGCCGACCAAACCTATCCCATAGGGTTCGGTTTGCTCCATCAGTTTCGCCAAATTCCTTACGGTTTGAGAGATATCTGCGCTTTGATTTGAAGAGACCGTCGATTTGTAGTCTCTTTTGCTAGAGTGTTGCAAAGATCGTCATCTTGTAATCTTCGTCTTGGCTCCTTGAAAATATGAAAGTCACCAGATTGTATCTCCCGATGTTGATTGTGAAGGCTGTTGAATTAGAGCTTTCATTAGTTGTTGTGAAGGTCGTCAGATTGTAACATTCTACGTGAAAGTCCTCAAATTATAGCCATCTGGAAGTCGTTGAATTATAACTTCCATCATCGGTGTTTGATGGGGATTAGCTATCTATTGTGATTTTTAGACAGCCTACAGAACCCCCTCCAAAGTTTTCGAAAGTTCACGGTTGACTGGGACGAATTTTCGGAATACTTTGGATCTCAACTCTGATCTTGGATCTGTTGATTTCTTGTCACAAAGGAGTTGTTCTCTACACTCGCTTCGAAGGCAGCTTGGTTGAAAAGATTTGCCACGCAGGACCTGTATGAGGATGAGTCTCGAAGAGAAACTGTAGCTATGGTACAAGCTACTCATAAGAAGAAGCTCTCAAGTGTCACGTCACGGCTTACGTCCATTCATCTGATGGGCCCGCAAACATTCATAGGATTTTTGGCAAACCCTCAGCCATCAACGGATTTGATAAGCCTTTACCGACTACCGTTTGAGTCGGGCTAGCATGTGAATTATTTGAATTCGTTTCACATGTAATGTTGTGCTAAGAGAATGAACCCTCTTAGACTTAATGCTATGATTTTAAATACATAGACTTTGTTATTTTTACAGAAAAAGACTAACCGACAATGCGTGTTAGGCGTAGGCTTATCTCTAATTATGGATCGAGATAAAGTCCCCCATATGTGAAAGACATGGATTTTGGTGCTACGATGTTGAATACGTAGGCTTTACCATTATTGCGGGAATAGGCTACCCGGTAATATGTGTTAGATGCAGACTTATCTCTAATTAGGGATCGAGATAAAGTCCCCCATGTGTGTAAGACATAGATTTTTGGTGCTACAATATTTGAATACGTAGACTTTGCCGCTGTTTCTTCCTGTGTTACTTGAAACACTGAAAGAAAGTTGGAAGAGCCAGAGGTGTAGTATTAACTTGGCATGGATTTTCACTTAGAGTGAAATTCAGAAACTTTCTTTATTATCACTGGGATAATTCCAGAAAATCTTTAATCCGCTGGGGATTTTATAATGAAAACTTGTTATTCTTGTTGAAAAAGAATTAACAAGTTCATTGGGGGGGATTTGACTGTTAGAGGTGTGATGTTAACCTAACAGTATTTTATGGACCTATCGCTCTATTGAAGAGAGTCGATAAGTTGATTTGGTCGTCAGAGGTGTGATATTAACTTGACGGGTTGAATATTACGATCGGGGCAACTTTGAGGACTTATCATCCTATTGACGAGGATTGATAAGTTGATTTGTCAGAGGTGTGGTGTTAACATGACAGGATTTTGTTACGATTGGGGCAACTTTGTGGACTTATCACCCTATTCAAGAGGATTGATAAGTGAATTTGTCAGAGGTGTGATATTAACGTGACAGGAAGAATATTGCGATCGGGGTAACTTTGAGGACTTATCATCCTATTGACGAGGATTGATAAGTTGATTTGTCAGAGGTGTGGTGTTAACATGACAGGATTTTGTTGCGATTGAGGCAACTTTGTGGACTTATCATCCTATTAAAGAGGATTGATAAGTGAATTTGTCAGAGGTGTAATATTAACGTGACAGGAAGAATATTGTGATCGGGACAATTTTGAGGACTTATCATTCTATTGACGAGGATTGATAAGTTGATTTGTCAGAGGTGTGGTGTTAACGTGACAGGATTTGTGTACTTGTGACTTGCACAAGATTTTGAGAATTAGCGTCTCGCTGGGGAGAATTGCTAAGTGAGTAATTTTGAGGACCTATCATCCCATTAACAAGGATTGATAAGTTCATTGTCCGAGGTGTATTGTTAATGTGACAAATTGGGAGTGATGCAAGCTGCATTCATACTCTGTGGGAGTAATGATCGTCAGAAGTATAATGTTAACTCGACGATATGAAAGTTTTTGTTACTCTTAATCCAATAGATTCCAAGTAACCAACCCCCAGTCTTGATTAAGACTTAGCAGGGAAAAAAAAGGTAGACAAGGCACATCGCCTAGTAGGGCACCATGCATGAAGTCGGAATAGAGGCACATCACTTGGTAGGCCATTATCTGATGAGTTTGACTATCAGAGGTAACTGTTAACGTGATAGTTATGGTGGACCTGCCATCCTATTGAAGAAGATTGGCAAGTTGGTGGACTATCAGAAGTAATTGTTAATGTGATAGTTTTATGGACCTGCCATCCTATTGAAGAAGATTGGCAAGTTGATGGACTATCAGAGGTAATTGTTAACGTGATAGTTTTGACGGATTTTGTGGTTGACAGAGGTATTTTATTGAATGTGACAACTCGGAAAATTTATTATTCATAATCCAATGAACTACAAATAAACCAACCCCCAGTCTTGAACAAGCATATGGGGAAAGGAAAAAAAAAAGAGTAGACATGGCACATCGCCTAGTAGGCCACTATCTAACGAGTTAGACTATCAGAGGTAACTGTTAACGAGATAGTTGTTGGACCTAACATCCTACTGAAGAGGATTGGCTTCAGTGGCCGTAATATCTTCCTCTTCTGACTGAGAAGATTGGGCTTGGTCCGATTGCTCAGGTTGATCCTGCCTACTTTGTTCTTCAGCTTTGATCCTGGCAATAATCTTTTGAGCCTGTGCGCCTTGAGAAATTAGTGGTCTCCAGGTACGGCATTCTGTAACTCCTATTCGGGCTAGGAGGTCGGTTTGCAAGTTGTGTCGACAGGTCTCCACTAAGGTAGACTGTGTCATACCTGTCGAACATCACAGAGCCATGTTTCGAAACCTTTTGACGAAGGCTTTGACGGACTCCCTCTTCTTCTGCTTAGTGGCGAGAAGGGTATGGATGGAGACTTCTGTATCCTCTTCAAAGAATCTTGACAGGAAGAGTCTCTCTAGATCCGCCCACTTTCGGATACATCCGGCAGGCAGTTTTTTGAACCATTCAAAGGCAACTCCCTTGAGGGTGCCAATGAACAATCGAGCCAGTATGGCGTTGTTTGATATCACATTCCCAGTCTGTGACTTGAAATGATATATATGTTGGTTCGGTGATCCCGTGCCGTCAAAAGTTTGTAGCGTCGGGACCTCGAATTTTAGAGGATAAGGTGTTGCATCCCATTCGACAGGATAGGGCCTGATAACTCCCTCATCTTGGAGCTCGCTTCTGTTAGCAATGGCACTAAGGCGGGCTTCCAATTCCTCCATTTTGGCAGATTGGAGATTCTGCTCGTTCTCAGTCTCTCTTCCTTCATCAGAGGAAGATTTCAGGTTGTGGGCTTCTTGATCAGAAGCCGTGTCATCAACCACTTTTCCCTTCCCTTTGCTTGTATGAGGTTGGGATGAAGACGTTCTTCCACTTCGGGAAGATTCTTGCCTGGGTGGCGAATCTGTCTTCTGAGATTTGGCCTTGTCTGCGACGAGTTGAGTCAACAGGGCCAGGAGTTCATTGATGGCCTCCTGCTGAGATTTGAGCATGGCCTCCTGCTCATCAAGTCTCTTCACGAGATCTTCATGGTTTCCCATCATATAAGCGGAGCTCTCATGTTCAACAAAAGAGCTTGATGATTGGGACTCTGCACTGGCTGAGTGTTCATCATCGGAATTGGTTCCTTTGGCTAACCTCCGATAGTTGACAGGAGGAATGGCTCCTGTTCGCATCCGAGTGCGTTGGTAGATTCTTTCAAACTCGTTAGCAATTTCTCTGACGGTCGGTGAACGACTTATCTCAGAGTCATCGGAACTAGGACCTGAGGTTTTCCCTCTGCCGATCACATTAATAGTGACCCCAGGATATTCGGTCTTTAGAGACTTCCTCTTGTGAGAACGTCGTCGTTGGTTGGGCAAAGCAACGTTCATAAATTGGTCGAACACTAACAGTTTGGCCGTATATGAGCAGCATTGACATCCCGAGAGGACCGTAGGAATCAGTCGTTCACATTGGAATGAACGAATGACTTGTTGCATTGGTCTTTCTCTCGATATGAACTCTCTCAAGTCTGTTGTAAAGGCTCGAGAATTACTCACTGATCGTGAGGTTTGAATTGGAACCCCCAGTCTATGATTGGATAGGACTGGCTCCTGGTGAACTTGGCTATTGAATCCACATTGATCTTTTTGAACATGACGAATCGCATCGTGTTCTGAAGAAGGAACACGAGGGTCGTGTTCTGTTTTACTAACGCTAGACCGAAGTCTGTGTTTTGTTGATGAAACGCACCTTTGCCGATTACGTTTTTGTTGGTTAACGCAGTTCGTAAGTCTGCATTTTGGATCTTGAACGCACTCCTGAGAGTTGCGTTTTGGTTCTGAAACGCACTCCTGAGAGTTGCGTTCATTTTGTGGAACGCGGCCCTGAAGGCTGCGTTTTGATTCTGGGACGCACTCTTGAGAGTTGCGTTCTGCCAGATTAACACAGTTTTGAGGTCTGCGTTTTGATGTTGAAACGCACCTCTGAAGGCTGCGTTCTGATTGCATAACGCACCACTGAGGGGTGCGTTTGGCATAAACTGAGCCCACTCCTTCAGAGGAGGGACTGCTCGAGCAATCTCGGCTAAAGGAGAGGGCTTCCTTTGGCATAGGAGCAACAATTGGAGCTTTAGTCTCCTTAGAGACTTTGTGGATCTTGCGCATAGCCTTGGGGCTAAGGGATCCGGAGGAGATGGACTCCTCAAACTTGGCTTGATCGAACTCTACCACGAGAGTTTCGACGGCTGTTCTAGTGAGATGAACATCGGATTGCGCCACCACTTCTTCGTCAGAGAAGCTAGTCCCCAGCGGAGTCGCCATCTTTTGTTTGTGGAAAAATTTATAATAAGAAGAATAATGAAAGAATCGTATTTGATTTATTCTCTCTAACTGCTTAGAAAAAGAATGATTACACGCTCTTGATCTCGATTATAATTGGATTTCCTGATTACAAAAGAGAGGAGAATGATCTGGATTCTCCCCTTTGTTTAATTTTGGATTCTTCACGGTGGCGATGAGATGCCTTCCTCGAATGCTCGTGTCGAGTTTACTTCTCGTTGACGATCCTAACATCTTAATTCACTGGAACGTGGTCTTCTCCTCACGATTTGACGTTGTGGAGAACTTGCGTGACAAGTTGGAAACTCTGACCGAGTTTAGAAGAACTTGAAGAGCAAGTTTGAAACTCTGGACGAGTTGATAACTCAGATCGAGTTTGAAACACTATGAAAGAGTTGATTTAAACGGAAAGTTTGGTTAATAAGCTAAAGATGAAAACTCCAAGGAATGCTCCAGAGGTTGGGCGAAGACCCCCCTTTTCTGATCTCCAGATCCGAGAAATCTCCAAGATCCGAAGATGATCTGCTCAAGAGGTTGCCGATCTCTCCTTTTGCGAACTGTTTTTGATGCAAAAAGCCGATCCCTTAACTCAATTGAGTTTCTGGTATTTATAAAGGATTAAGGGTGATAACTACACCCTTAATCTGCTCCTAAGTGGGGCGGAAATCCCTCAAATCGTGGGGGAAAAACGGTTCGTGGAACTGTTCAGTTCATGTTTGAATGAGTCAAACGCTGAAAAATAGCGTTCATGGCCAGGTCTATTTTGATGGCTAAACGCACAGGTCGCGTTGCGTTGTAAATCTAAAATACAGAGTTGGGACGCAGAGATGAACTCTGAGTTTTGGACCTGAGACGCAGAGTTAGGACGCAGAGATGAATTCTGTGTTTTGGCATCTGAGACGTAGAGTTAGGACGCAGAGATGAATTTTGCGTTTTGGCATCTGAGACACAGAGTTGGGACGCAGAGATGAACTCTACATGAACTCTACGTTTTAGCATCTGAGACGCAGAGTTGGGATGCAGAGATGAATTCTGCGTTTTGGCATCTGAGACGCAGAGTTGGGACGCAGAGATGAATTCTGCGTTTTGGCATCTGAGACGCAGAGTTGGGCTCCGCATGAACTGTGCGTTTTTGTAGTTGGACGCAGAGTTCAACTCTGCGTTTCAAGTCCACAAAATCTGCGTTTCGAGTTTGGAACACAGCAACGACCTCTGTGTTTTGAGGTTATAACGCTGGTTCGACCCGTGCGTTTTGATGTTATAACGCTGGTTCGACCCGTGTGTTTTGATGTTGTAACGCAGGTCCGACCCGTGCGTTTTGATGTTGTAACGTAGGTCCGATCCATGCGTTTTGATGTTGTAACGCAGGTCCGACCTGTGCGTTTTGATGTTGTAACGCAGGTCCGATCCGTGCGTTTTGACTTTGAATGCTAGGGATGAACCCTACATTTTGATTCTGTAATGTAGAGGCGAGACTTAGGCAGGCTTGGCAAACTTCAGGCTAAGTCCAATGTTCAGACGAAGTCCAGTCTTGCAGACGGACTTCAGAACATGACTTGCTGCGAAGAACAGGTCATAACTTTCAAACCGTAAGTCAAAACTGGACGAATTATATATGAAAATATGAGAGTCATCAGATTGTAACTCCCGATGTTGATTGTGAAGGCTGTTGAATTAGAGCTTTCATTAGTTGTTGTGAAGGTCGTCAGATTGTAACCTTCTACGTGAAAGTCCTCAAATTATAGCCATCTGGAAGTCGTTGAATTGTAACTTCCATCATCGGTGTTTGATGGGGATTAGCTATCTATTGTGATTTTTAGACAACCTACAGTAATATTATTATTTTTGTTCTGAAGAGTAAAGGACTTACCATCTCTCTTACTTACTTCTTTCACTTTTGCACCAGGTGGAGATACTATTCTCATCTGGAAAAAAGTTATGCAAAATAATTTCTTATTGAGTGGATATATAATTCAAAAAAGTGAAATGACACTAGTGGAAAACCATGTTTCGCTGATGGCAACATCGCTGACGGGAATTTCCCGTCAGCGATGTTTATATTGCTGACGGGATTTCCCGTCAACGATGTTGCCGTCACAAATTCATTATAACCGTCAGCAATATAATCCAATTTTTTTTACTGAACTTCTAATATTACTTAATATCTAGTGGTTCCATCTTGCTTATTTGAATAAAAAAATAAAAAGGAGGAGGAGGAGGTACGCAATACAGTTACAGAGTATAGCAACTTCATGGACAAAAGCTACTGATACCCTCTATTATTTGTCAATATTATCCCACTGTGAAACTTCATCTTTTATTTTACTTGTTCAGGTAAATATATCTTTTATTATTAATACTTTAGATGGTCAGATTCCCGAGGAGATGTGGGAGGATATTCAAGAGGAGCTTATGCGAGTGATCCACCCTACTGCTACTTTTGCAATGGTTTCCAGGAAAATAATGAAATCTTGTAGAAGGCGGGTTCCTACTCGGGTGCAAAGCCAGATTATGAATTTTTTGGCCTCTCAAAAGATATTTACTGGTAGTGGAGAGAGTAGCAGACAGGTATACATATTATATATGTAAAACATGATTACACATAATATTATGTGATTCTAAATTTAAATTATTTTGTTGTTAGAGTAGAGATGATGCTATTGGGAGCACGAGTCGTAGGGATGAAGCCGCCAGTGGCAACGCGGACGATGACATGGATAGGGCGGATGACCTATCTTAGTGAGTTATATCATAAACTCGTGTTTGTATATTGGACATCTTTATATTGGAGATATATGCTTGTATAGTTTGTTGTGGAAATTTTTATGGTTTTAGAACTTATCGTGAAAATTGAATGGATGCGGAATGTTTATGAAATTTAGATTATACATATTTCGAATGTTTGTGAAAATTGAATGGATGCGAGATGTTTGTGAAATCTGGATTGTACATATTTTGAATATTTGTGAAAATTGAATGGATGCGAGATGTTTGTGAAATTTGGAATATTGTACATATATCGAAATATCGTTGTTTGCAGATTTGTATGTACAGGAAAATGATTGTGTAATCAACAATATTTTTTTAGCTGATGATAAATATCACTGACGGGTAAACCGTCAGCGATGTTCAACGCTGACGGCATGCTGCCAGCGATGGACATAACATCGCCGACGGCAAGTCATCGGCGATGTTTATCGCTGACGGAAATACCGTCAGCGATAGTAAATTATCGCTGACGGCATGCTGTCAGCGATAAGAAACACCGACGGCTTGCTGTCGGTGTTATTTAGTTCGTCGCTGACGATTTGTCATCAGCGATGATAATCGCTGACGGTTTACCCGTCAGCGATGTTTATAATATCGCTGATGGGATTGCCGTAAGCGATGATTTATTATCGGTGACTGATTTTGCCGTTAACGTATTGCCATTAGTAAAATATATTACTGACGCCTCCCAGTCAGGGTTAATTCTTTTCTGACGGGACTGTTGCTGACGGCTTATCCTTGACGGCTAACGGTCAAGGATATATATCGTTGACGGGGTATTAGGCATTCTTGACGGGATTTCCCGTCAAGGATACCTGGTTTTCCACTAGTGTGAGATTTCTTTTTCTAGTTAAAGGACTAGCATGTGTTTTAATATTTCAGAAACATTCCACATCATTAAGGAAGACAACATCACTTATGAAGTACGTCCAAGCAACTTGTAGACGGCTGTGAGTTGTTTTTCCTTTTTTAATTTATTTTAGGGTTAATTGTATATTAGTTCCTTATATCAACTTTAATTGTCAAATAGGCCCTCAAATCTCATTATTTACTTATTAGTCCATTATAACTTCAATTTTATTGTCAATTCGTTCCTATTGTTAGATGGTGTTATTAATGTGGGTTAAATATAATGAAAATAGGTCGATTTCCCATTATACCCTCACATATATTAACTATATCATTTATATGTGAATGTGGGGGCCACCACGTGAATGAAGCAGAGCAAAAGAAGCGAAGCAAAAGAAACCGTGTGGATGTGGGGGCCACCACATGAATGAAGCGGAGCAAAAGGAACCGCGTGAAAGGCTGTGGCTGTGCAAATCTCGTGAGGGCCACATGTGTGAACACGGAAGCCTTTATCACGAGATCCTAGGCTATAAATAGGTTCCTATTTCGAGGGTTTTTGGGCCCAAGAGCAGAGGGTGAAAAGCTTGCAGCGGCGTGCAATCATGAAGTTCATGCAAAGTTATTTTTGGGCTGCGTGCAACAGGAGAAAAACATCAGAGACGTGGCGGCTGTTTTAAAGTTAGAGCATCCTTTTGAGGGAGATATTTGTGTGAGGGATCTAAGAGCTTGTTTGAGGGTTTAAGTTGTGTGATTGTAAACCCTAGTTGTATTCTCTCCCTCTAATGGTAGATCTCCCCCCTCCTTGCCCCGTAGACGTAGGTAATTTGCCGAACCATGTAAAATTAGTTTGTCTCATTTTTGTGATTTATAATAGCTTATTTAGGTTCCCTCCATAGGTCAGTCCTAAAACTGATGAAAGGAAGAGCTGATATCCCACTTTGCTGAGATATTTTACTTTTGGTACTTGTTTCATTGGTGAAACATGAATTCCTATTACGACCTGACTCTCTTGTTGGGCTGCTGAAGTGCTGCCAAAATTTTCGCTGCGCACAACAAGTGACATCAGAGCCTAGATTTTAGATCTAGGATTTTGGAATTAGGTGGAGGAAGACTCTTGTGTCAAGCTTGGTTCTTCGAGTTCTAGGCTTCGGTGGAGATATTATTAGGAGTTGCCGTTTGAGATTTTGCTTTCCTTGTATGTGTAAGCATCGAAAATTATCTATAGGTCTCCGTGAGTAGCTCAAAGCTAAGAGGAGGTGAGGAACGTCACTATCCAAGTCACAGAAGCTTGATTGACGTCAATGAACACTTGAAGTGAATCGACGAACTACGTGAAGTAACGGAATTTCAGAATAACGAAGACACGAACTGATCGGGAGTCTCGCGTTGCTTACAAAAGACAAAACGACGCTACTATCCCAGCTTAATCCACAATGATCTCATCATTAGAGCTTATAGGTCTTCTCGTCAGCTTTCTAACGTACTTTGAATCACTCAAATCCGAGTTCGGATGAAGAAGTTACGGAGGAAATGGACAAGCGCGCAGAACGGACTGTCTCAGCCTAAGCTAAGACACCCAAGGGTGTCTCCACCCGAGCAAAGGTGTCTCCATTCTCGCTGAGACACCCAAGGGTGTCTCCACCCGAGCAAGGGTGTAGAACCCCATAAATTTTTACATGAATATATATGAATTATTAGTAAATAAATAATTCTTTTATGATAAATAGCTTAAGGTCAATGATGTACATGATAACAAGTTATTTGAGATGATATGAGAGTATGGGTGTAGAGTTTTGTGCGTTGGATTTTGCAAATTTGCAAAACATGCACAAAACTGAAATGTTCTAGATCAGTCGACACATCAGTCGACTGACGGTATCGGTCGACACATCAGTCGACTGATCCGCTGATTTCCAGTTTTTCCAGGTTTCGGGTTTGTTTTGTTTTGGTTCGGGTTTGGGTCGGGTTTAATGGTTTGTATATATCCTCCTTCACCCGAAATGATCCCCTCTCCTCTTCAGATCAGAGAAACCCTAGCCCCCTCTCTCCTCTCTCAAACCCTAGGGTAGTTCTTGGTGATTTTGGGGCGAAATCGGAGGATTTTCGTCGGGATTTTCATTTTTGCAGCGAAAGGAATCACTCCCCCTCAGATCCAGGAGCTCTTCATCACCTCAGAGGCGAGTAACATCTCGCCCAACCTTGTCCCTTTCTTTTTAAACATTTTCAAATGGTTTTATTGAGATTTCTTTAGCCTAAAACGTATTTTGTGAACAAAGAATGGATTTTTATTGCGTATAACATGAAGATGTGTATTTCCAGTTTGATAAACAACTTACCAACATTTTGTAAAACGAAATCTAGATCTGAAATGTTTTATAAGAGATTTAACATGGGTTTTGTTTTGAAAAGTGCTTGTAAAACATAAATACATATGTTTAGAGTTTTGTTTAGGTATTTGTACATGAAAGTTATGTTTCAGTTAGTTCATACATGTTAATATACGTATGGTTCATGCTTAGGATTGATGAGGATGTGTTTAGATAAATTTTGAGGTGAATAACAACCTGTGCAGAGTTTCTGCAGGCTATCGGTCGACTGATCAGTCGACCGACGGGTTGAAATTTCAGCGTCAGTCGACTGATCAGTCGACTGACGAGTTGTTTGTGTTTCTTAGTTACTCAGTCAACAGATCAGTCGACTGGTGAGCTGGGACTGTGTTGCCTGTGCATTTTCGGTTGACATATGAGTCGACTGACGTCATCAGTCGACACATCAGTCGACTGATGAGGTGTTTTACAGATTTTTGATCTGTTTGAGTTGCCTTTCGGGATCGCCTCGATAATCTGACACTAGTTCACCATGTAAATAATTCATCTGTACATGTGGGTTGACTTTTGACACAAGTTTAGACATGTACATCAAGATGCGTGCGAGTTTAGATTTGATGTATCTTTCCGCATATACTTTACACAGTTACACAGTCCTCGTGTTGGACTATAATCCATAGAAGTCCTCCTGCTGGACTATAATCCATTTCAGTCCTCATGTTGCACATTTGCCACTTATTCCATGTGTTTGGAAACCACGGTACTTAGTTCCTGTATCGGACATATTTCTTAACCCTGTATATGACTTGCTCATAGGAGTTTATGACATGACACTTATGTAGATTATGCTATGATTATATGATACTCGTGTAGGCTATGATATGACACGGTACTTATGCTCTGAGATTTTGTTGTATTTCTTTTATTATTGTTTCTGTACTAGGACCTCGGGTTTGGTGTTTAGGGATTTACAATTTGAGATACAAGGTATATACATGAGGGTTTCCTTGTTTGGATTATTTCGCTCGACGTACCTATGCTCGTGTTGTAAATTTCTAAATACTAAAATCCTCTTTAGTAAGATCAATGATTTTAGATTTATTATGTATTATCTGTATTTTCATATACAATGAGCCCTGTTCCCTTGGGGTTGGTTGTGATGTTGCTCGCTAGCGCTTTAACGCTCGTTGTCCCTCCCCATTTCAGGTAACGAGCTAGGAGCCCGGAGAGTCGTAGGTTGATGGCGACACACTTTAGTGTTCAGCTGTTAGTTATGCTTATGTTAGAGCTCCACTATAGATTTTGTTAGACATTTCAGAGTATTGTTCTAGATGTTGTAAAGGCTGTATGCCTTATTTCCTTCTTGTCAGATATTTGTATTTGAGACTTGTTGACTACTCCAGTTTATTTATTCAGACATTGACTATGTATTTCCATTTGTTGGATGATGAAATATTTATTCGATCATTATCATTTCATCAGCCCTTCGTGTATTATCTTTTACTTGCTTTTGTACCTACACCTGTTATTGACTCTACTAGATAGATGTTAATTGTGATGGTGAAACATGTTATTACACGGTATGGTGCATGGCAGGTTTGACATTCTTGGTTTTACCTTGGACTGCAGCCTTGTGTGAACCCAGGGGCGTCACAGTTGGTATCAGAGCCCTAGTTCCAGTATCCTTAGGATCATCCTGTGTCGAGTCGTAGAGCTAGGATAGAGTTTCTTTGGATTCATGTATAGAGTCCGCAAGGATTTCCTAGTATGAGTGAGGACGATATATGCGTATATCTCAAAAATTTGAATTTTTTTATGACAACTATTTTTGAATAAGTTTAAAGTAATTGTGCAAATACTATATGTTGTGAAAATTGTATTGTGATACGCTATTTATAAAGGTCTATTTTGACTCATGAACTTTTATTTGTCTTACCAGCAGGGAGAGAGATGGCAGGACGTGGTAGACCTCGTACCAGGAGAGCTAGCTAGGCAGAGTCACAGCAGACTCCATCAGAGTAGCAGCCAGCTCAGTCCGAGCCTCAGCAAGAGCCACCCGAGCCGTAGCAGGCTCCTCAGTATTTGGTAGACATCATGGCTCCTCTCATTGCCCGGATGACAGCCATTGAGGAGTTGATGACGACCCATATAACACCATAGACACCACCACCACCGGTAGCTCAGCAGCAGGAGATACCTACCGTTCCTGTTAGATAGAGACCCCCAGAGGTCACGCCTGTAGCCATTCCTCTAACAGTCCCAGATAGAGCCACAGAGTAGGAGGCTTGGCTCCGTATGGTGGAGAGGTACCAGAAGATGAGGGCACCAGAGTTCCAGGGGTCACTAGACCCTCTTGCAGCCCATAAGTGGAAGGAGGATGTGGGCAATATTCTTAACATACTCAGCGTGGGTTCAGTTCAGAAGCAGAGATTGGCATCCTATAGCCTGAAGGGAGATGCCGGGAGATGGTACCGACTTCAGTTTACCCCAGAACAGAGGATGACCCTCACCTGGGAGGACTTCATATACTTCTTTGATGGACAGTACATTTCTTCTGCAGCATGGACTGGGAAGGAGCTTGAGTTGTCCCGGTTGACTTAGGGGGACATGACAGTTGCAGATTTTGAGAGCAGGTTCATGGAGTTGCTACATTTCACGGGTATGTGGCAGACAGGAGAGCGTCAGGCTCAGATGTTCTTGGCAGGGCTTCGCCCTAATCTCCGGCGATACCTAGTCTCGAGGAGGTTCTATTCGGTTAGGGAGGTAGCTGAGGCCGCCACTTCGTAGGAGATTGAGACTAGCATGTTCCAGAAGGATAAGGAAGGGAAGGACAAGGCAGGGCAGAGCGGTGACAAGGGCAAGAACAAGAGATTTTTTTCTGGATATTAGCAACAGCATCAGGGCTCTTATAAGAAGGGACCCCAGCAAGATCAGAGAGCGCATTAGCAGCGCAAGTTCCAGGGATCTTGTTTTAACTGTCACAAGGTCGGGCATAACGCATCAGAGTGCCGTAGCGTACCAGCAAGAGCCTAGCAGGGAAAGGGTCTGAACCAGCAGCAGCGCCAATAAGGCAGAGGTCAGGGCCAGCAGAATAGGCTTGAGGCACCGCCAGCAGCTCAGAGGACTGAGGGGCAGATTCGAGCAGTTCAGGATGTTCCTCAGGGGCAGATTATCTCATATTCTCCACCACCATCAGCAGAGCAGTCTTCAGCCACGGGCAGGGTATATGCAGTAGTTCCCCGTGATCATGGAGCCAGCGGAGCCGTAGTGGAGGGTACGTTCTTTGTGAACTCCCTTCCCGCCCGTATTCTTTTTGATTCGGGAGCTTCGCATTCCTTCATCTCGCATGCATTTATGACTAGACTCCAGCTCGTAGCTCAGCCTCTAGACACCCCTCTATCTGTTTCCACCCCTTTAGGTGAGGTATCGCTTCTGGAGAGCGTTTGTAGGAGGTGTACCGTCAGTCTAGATGAGTCGGAGTTCATAGTGGATTTGATAGTGTTATATATGTCTGAGTTCGATGTCATCCTTGGTATGGATTGGTTGTCTTCCTACCATATTAGTATTGACTTGCTTTGCGAAGACAGTCAAGTTGCGAGCGTCCGACGGGTCTGAGATGATTGTAGCCACCTCTCAGGGCAACCGATTTACGGAGTCATTTCTGGCGTACATCGAGGAGGTGATGTGACGGGATCAGGGTGCTGAGTTATTGGAGACTAGAGTTGTCTCAGAGTATCAGGATGTCTTCCAGGACATACCTGGATTACCTCTGGTGGGAGAGGTTGAGTTCTGTATTGAGTTGCAGCCAGGCACTGCCCCGATATCCCGCGTACCCTATCGCATGGCACCAGCTGAGATGAGGGAGCTTCAGACCCAGTTGGACGAGTTGTTAGCTCAGGGTTTTATTCACCGGAGTCATTCTCCATGGGGCGCGCCAGTCCTCTTCGTGAAGAAGAAGGACGGTAGTATGAGATTATGCATAGATTATAAAGAGTTGAACAAGGTCACTATCCGGAATAGGTACCCACTACCTAGGATTAATGACTTATTTGACCAGTTGTAGGGAGCACAGTATTTCTCGAAGATTGATCTTCGTTCTGGCTATCATCAGTTACGGGTTCGGGAGATGGATATTCCCAAGACCGTCTTTCTTACTAGATATGGATCTTTTGAGTTCTTGGTCATGCTATTTGGGTTGACCAATGCACCCGCGGTATTCATGGACTTGATGAACCGGGTTTTTCATCCCTTCTTAGATCAGTTTGTGATCATTTTCATTGATGATATTCTTATCTACTCGAGATCGGAGGCAGATCACGAAGAGCATCTACGGATATCGTTGAGGACCCTTCAGGAGCATCAGTTATATGCCAAGTTCAGCAAGTGTGAATTTAGGCTTTCAGAAGTCAGATTTATTGGCCACGTCATCAGTAGAGAGGGCATAGCAGTGGACCCGGCTAAGGTCACGGCAGTTCTTGATTGGGAGCCACCGAAGACGGTGTTAGAGATTCGTAGCTTTTTGGGTTTAGCCGGATATTACAGGAAGTTCATTCAGGACTTCTCGAAGATTGTGACGCCGATTACACGCCTTACGAAGAAGGGTGTACAGTTCATAAGGAGCATGGAGTGCCAGAAAGCCTTTGATATTTTGAAGGCTAAGTTGACTATAGCGCCGGTTCTGACTATTCCGAGCAGTGACAGGACATTCGTTGTGTATACAGATGCATCGTTGGCAGGCTTAGGAGGCGTATTGATGCAGACTCAGAGAGTAGTAGCTTACATTTCATGACAGTTGAGGGTGCATGAGCAGAACTATCCCACTCACGACTTAGAGTTGGCAGCAGTGGTATTTGCACTGAAGTCATGGAGGTACTACTTATATGGAGTGCAGTTTGAGTTATTCACAGACCATCAGAGTCTGAAGTATCTCTTTTCTCAGAAGGAACTCAATCAGAGACAGAGGAGGTGGATTGAGTTTATCAAGGACTACGAGTTCGCGATTCAGTATCATCCAGGGAAGGCGAACGTCGTAGCAGATGCTTTGAGTAGGAAGCGTCGACATCGGGTTGCGGCTTTGAGGTGTTCATTGTACAGAGATCTCCATACTCTTAGCCAGTTTGATTTTAGACCCGAGATTGGAGGAACCAGTGTGTTTTTGGGAGCTGTATCAGTGCAGCCATCTTGGATTACCAGAGTTGTCAGAGCTCAGTTGGAAGACCCTTGGATTCAAATCCGAAAGGAGGAGATTTCCAAAGAGCCTAAGACTGATTGGACCATTGGAGCAGATGGAGGTCTACGGATGAAGGGTAGATTGGTTTTGCCAGCCAGTGCAGAGCTGAAGAGGGAGTGGTTTGATGAGGCACACCGTACTCGGTACACAGTGCATCCAGGAACCACCAAGATGTACAAGGACTTGAAGAGACATTTCTGGTGGAGCGGTATGCGTAGAGAGGTTGCAGACTATGTGGCTAGATGTTTTACCTGTCAGCAGGTGAAGGTAGAGCATCAAAGACCGGCAGGGACACTTCAGCCTTTGCCTATTCCGGAGTGGAAGTGGGCGGATATTTCTATGGATTTTATTATGGGGTTGCCGAAGTCGAAGAAAGGGAATGATTCTATTTGGGTGATAGTGGACCGGTTGACGAAGTCAGCATATTTTATTCCAGTGAGGACCACTTATACAGCCGAGACTTATGCGAGGATCTTCATTCAGGAGATAGTTTGACTTCACGGAGTTCCAGATACGATCGTGTCGGATCGGGGATCGGTTTTCACTTCACATTTTTGGAGGAGTTTTCAGGACTCATTTGGCAGCAGGCTATCTTATAGCAGTGTATTTCACCCACAGACGGATGGTCAGACGGAGAGGGTGAATCAGGTGTTGGAAGACATGTTGCGGGCTTGTATCATTGACTTCCAAGGCAGCTGGGAGGATCATATTCCATTGATAGAGTTTGCTTATAACAACAGTTATCAAGCGACAATCGGTATGGCTCCGTATGAGGCATTATACGGGAGACCCTGTAGATTGCCGATATGTTGGGCAGAGCCGGAGGATAGCTTGATGTTTGGACCAGAGCTTGTGAGGCAGACTACTGAGAAGGTAGCATTAATCAGGGAGCGGATTCTAGCCGCTCAGAGTCGGCAGAAGAGCTATGCAGATAAGAGGCGAAGACCCTTGGATTTTTAGGTTGGGGATTCAGTTATGTTGAAGGTATCACCTATGAAGGGCGTGCAGCGATTCGGACGACGGGGGAAGCTTGCGCCGAGATATATTGGACATTTCCGGATTTTAGAGCACATTGGAGCTGTGTCATACAGACTAGATCTTCCAGGATCGATGTCTAGTATACACAATGTATTTCATGTTTCTATGCTCAAGAAACACTTGCATGATGAGGAGCAGCAGCGAGTATTAGATGCACCAGAGATTGAGCTTCAGGAAGATTTGACTACTATTGAGATTCCGGTTTGTGTACTTGACAGGGAGGACAAGAGACTTAAGAATAAGGTGATTCCCTTAGTGAAAGTTCAGTGGAACCGAGGAGGCATTGAGGAGATTTCTTGGGAGCGTGAAGAGGACATGCATCGCGACTACCCACATTTGGTTGAGCAGATAAATTAATTCCTATTATGTTAGATATCTTACTTCATGTTTATATCTTTGGAGATGTTTACATTTAACGCTAGAATGAAGATACTTTCGCTTAAATTTTAATCTTTTGGGAACACATGGTATATGTATGGGAGGTTCCTTGTTTGGATTTATCGCCCGATGTACTAGTTCCACTAGATTAGGATTTGAGCGAGAATATTATCATTTTAAATCATTAAGTATAAATATCTCCATATGTTATCTAGTAATTCATGTTTTGAGATTTGTATAGTTTCCGAATTTCGAGGACGGAATTCTTTTAAGGGGGGAAGAATGTAGAACCCCGTAAATTTTTACATGAATATATGTGAATTATTAGTAAATAAATAATTTTTTTATGATAAATAGCTTGAGGTCAATGATGTACATGATAACAAGTTATTTGAGATGATATGAGAGTATGGGTGTAGAGTTTTGTGCGTTGGATTTTACAAATTTGCAAAACATGCACAAAACTGAAATGTTCCAGATCAGTCGACACATCAGTCGACTGACGGTATCGGTCGACACATCAGTCGACTGATCCACTGATTTCCAGTTTTTCCAGGTTTCGGGTCTGTTTTGTTTTGGTTTGGGTTTGGGTCGGGTTTAATGGTTCGTATATATCCTCCTTCACCCGAAATGATCCCCTCTCCTCTTCAGATCAGAGAAACCCTAGCCCCCTCTCTCCTCTCTCAAACCCTAGGGTAGTTCTTGGTGATTTTGGGGCGAAATCGGAGGATTTTCGTCGGGATTTTCATTTTTGCAGCGAAAGGAATCACTCCCCCTCAGATCCAGGAGCTCTTCATCACCTCAGAGGCGAGTAACATCTCGCCCAACCTTGTCCCTTTCTTTTTAAACATTTTCAAATGGTTTTATTGAGATTTTTTTAGCCTAAAACGTATTTTGTGAACAAAGAATGGATTTTTATTGCGTATAACATGAAGATGTGTATTTCCAGTTTGATAAACAACTTACCAACGTTTTGTAAAACGAAATCTAGATCTGAAATGTTTTATAAGAGATTTAACATGGGTTTTGTTTTGAAAAGTGCTTGTAAAACATAAATACATATGTTTAGAGTTTTGTTTAGGTATTCGTACATGAAAGTTATGTTTCAGTTAGTTCATACATGTTAATATACGTATGGTTCATGCTTGGGATTGATGGGGATGTGTTTAGATAAATTTTGAGGTGAATAACAACCTGTGCAGAGTTTCTGCAGGCTATCGGTCGACTGACCAGTCGACCGACGGGTTGAAATTACAGCGTCAGTCGACTGATCAGTTGACTGACGAGTTGTTTGTGTTTCTCAGTTCCTCAGTTGACAGATCAGTCGACTGGTGAGCTAGGACTGTATTGCCTGTGTATTTTCGGTCGACATATGAGTCGACTGACGTCATCAGTCGATACATCAGTCGACTGATGAGGTGTTTTACAGATTTTTGATCTGTTTGAGTTGCCTTTCGGGATCGCCTCGATAATCTGACACTAGTTCACCATGTAAATGATTCATCTGTACATATGGGTTGACTTTTGACACAAGTTTAGACATGTACATCGAGATGCGTTCGAGTTTAGATTTGGTGTATCTTTCCGCATATACTTTACACAGTTATACAGTCCTCATGTTGGACTATAATCCATAGAAGTCCTCGTGCTGGACTATAATCCATTTTAGTCCTCGTGTTGGACATTTGCCACTTATTCCATGTGTTTGGAAACCACGGTACTTAGTTCCTGTATCGGACATATTTCTTAACCCTGTATATGACTTGCTCATAGGAGTTTATGACATGACACTTATGTAGATTATGCTATGATTACATGATACTCGTGTAGGCTATGATATGACACGGTACTTATGCTCTGAGATTTTGTTGTATTTCTTTTATTATTGTTTCTGTACTAGGACCTCGGGTTTGGTGTTTAGGGATTTACAATTTGAGATACATGGTATATACATGAGGGTTTCCTTGTTTGAATTATTTCGCTCGACGTACCTATGCTCGTGTTGTAAATTTCTAAATACTAAAATCCTCTTTAGTAAGATCAATGATTTTAGATTTATTATGTATTATCTATATTTTCATATACAACGAGCCCTTTTCCCTTGGGGTTGGTTGTGATGTTGCTCGCTAGCGCTTTGACGCTCGTTGTCCCTCTCCATTTCAGGTAACGAGCCAGGAGACCGGAGAGTCGCAGGTTGATGGCGACACACTTTAGTGTTCAGCTGTTAGTTATGCTTATGTTAGAGCTCCACTATAGATTTTGTTAGACATTTCAGAGTATTGTTCTAGATGTTGTAAAGGCTGTATGCCTTATTTCATTCTTGTCAGATATTTGTATTTGAGACTTGTTGACTACTCCAGTTTATTTATTCAGACATTGATTATGTATTTCCATTTGTTGGATGATGAAATATTTATTCGATCATTATCATTTCATCAGCCCTTCGTGTATTATCTTTTACTTACTTTTGTACCTACACCTGTTATTGACTCTACTAGATAGATGTTACTTGTTATGGTGAAACATGTTATTATACGGTGTGATGCATGGCAGGTTTGACATTCTTGGTTTCACCTTGGACTGCAGCCTTGTGTGAGCCCAGGGGCGTCACAAAGGGTGTCTCCATTCTCACTGAGATACCCAAGGGTGTCTCCACCCGAGCAAGGGTGTCTCCACCCGAGCAAGGGTGTCTCCATTCTCGCTGAGACACCCAAGGGTGTCCACAGCCCTAAAAAGTTGTTCTTTTCACTGTTATGTAGTTTTAACTGCCCGGACTTCCTAGAGCCTATAAATATAGCCCCAGGGCCTTCATTTTTAAGGATCTGGAATTCTCGAGCGTTGGCGAAGCCCTGCCAGATTGAAGATCAAAAGTGCACAAATTTCAAAGAGGAGGAGGAGTAGAGATCTGATCGAGTTCGTCGGCATAAAGAAGAGGAGCTCGTCAGATCTGTAGTTCCCCGGGTCCGTTCCTTAAGATTATCCCGTTGCGATAATATTAAGAAGATCAGTTATCTCGCCGTTGCCGAGATAAGCGCTATGGTTTCTTGATTCCTTCGCGAATCAACGAAGCTCTGCCTGATTTTTCAGCAATCAGATCTGATCGACGGTGGTCCACGGATATCAACATCCCCGTCACAGGCCAAGATCCCACGCAAGCAGAAGACCGATAAACGATCTCTGCGCTGTTTGAAGAGAATTTTAATTTTGTTTTGTTTTCAATGTGTAAAGGTCTTATAATAAGACTAATTTTTATTTTCGTTGTAAACGTCTGAAGTTTGTAATGAATCCCGCAATGAAACAATTAATTTTCTCCGCAAACAAGCTGGCGACCACAGTGGGAGCCAACAGCCTCGCTGCCGAGGCTGTCGTGCCGCAGCCGACGATCAAGATCCCCATGGCTGAAAAGGTCGAGTACGAATTCGACCAGCAGAAATTTTAAGAGTACATCTCCTCCTCCTCCTCCAGATCTGTTCCTCCTCATAAGCTCTGGAAGATCTCCTCCTCCCAGAAGATCCGTCGGTCTCCAGATCTGAAGACCCAAGAAGTCGATCTCCACGTCGTCGCTGCTACAGTTGCACCTTGTAACGATCCGCCGGCATCCAATGAGACCAGATCTGCAGATCTAAACTCCTTCGCGATTAAGGAGCCGACTGCTGAAGGCGTGCCAACTCTATCAAAGAGAGCACGTCAAAGGAAATGCCAACGTCTCGCGCGCCAATTCGCCAAGGCTTTGGATCAGGTGGATGGACTCCATTACCAAGCAGATCTGGAGTTCAAAAAGCGCCAAGTGGCTAATCTGTCGCTACGACCAGCATCGGAATCCTCCTCTCGACCTCCAATTAACGAATGGGTTCGTGTCAAACAAACCCGCTCTACTCTCGAGGAGCGAATCCAGAAGCGCCGTGCCTTGCTTGCGCATGCCCGGACCCTTGTGCGAAAAGCACAGGAAATGCAAAAGGAAGAGGCAGTTAAGAGATCGCCAAGATCTAAGCAAGTTTGGATGCCAAAGGCCAAATCAGCGCCTAAGGCAAAAGCATCCGAGGCTGCTCTCCGTCCTTTGTTAACTCTAGATCCCGCTCCTATTGCTCCTGCACCTCCGGTGAAGCCCTATGACAGCGTGAATCTTCCCAAATCTAGAATCCCATTGAAGGATCGCATCGGTTCTCTACCCGAGGATCGAGTAAAAGTGCCTGTTAAGGAAAACTCGAGACCGTTGAAGGAGCTTCGAGCAAACATCCGGACTGGGGGTCGTACGCGACCTCCTAACAAATTAATTTCTACAACGGCCCACTTGGCGGTGCGTACAGAAAACCAGAACCCTGTTAAGATTTCACCCTCACAAAGGTGTGATTCCAAGCGTGTGACTCCTGTTGACGCCAACAAGGCGATGTTTACTCAGAGGAAAACGCGTCAGACAGAAGAATGCGTTATACCTGAGAATTTATGTAAACAGCCGATAGGTTGTTCTGACCGCAACATCGATGAGTTATACTATCGGGCTGGGGGTACGAATAAATCTCGAAAGAGAAGAGAAGCGGACTCTCACTGTCCGTGTATCAAAATTATCAGGGCAGTATTATCAGCGTGTAGCTGCCCCAAGATCGCTCCACAGAGGGTCTCGGTATTTGAGAGGATCTTCACTGAAGCATCAAAGCCCAAATCAAGGCGTTTTCGCAAAAGACGATTGGTTGTTCGAGATGACGAACTCCCAATAGTTACTATCAACATGGTCGATAAGGGGAAGTCTCCGATTAGTTCAAATAGCTCCAACCCTATTTTTCTCTAGGAAGAGAAGTTAGTTCGGGAATAACCCAACGAATATCTCAGCTTCAGCTAGAAGCCGTTGGACATAATGAGTACCAGGGAGTCCGTGAAGAAATCCATTCCGATGACGAACTCTCGGATTCTTATTCCGCAATAGCCTTTGACGATACAACGTCTAGCATAGGACAAGCTCGGGAAGTATTCATGATCAACACCGAGCAAATAGCCAAAATCATTGAGGATGCTCTAGCCAAGCAGAAAGAAGCATTCAAAAATGAAATGGAAATGGCTATGCAGGAGATGAGACAAATACACGACCAACAAATCCGAGCTTTGTCGAATCAGCTAGGTGAGTCCAGCCGTCGCAGCACTGCTAACCAAGCAGGTAGCGATTCAGATGTGGATGAACACAACGCTGGGGGTAGTCCCACTAAAAATAACGACGCTGGGAGTGGACCCACCAATGATGATAACACTGGGGGTGGCCGCATTATTCCTCTCAAAAATTGTCCAAAACAGGATATAGATGAGGACGAAAAGATGAAGGACCTCGAGAGCAAAATTAACGCTTTAATGTCTGCTCAAGAGGTAAAGAAGACCGGCATTCCGTGTCCTTACCCGAAAGAGTAGGATTCGATCCCGTATCCGGCGAAGTTCAACCTGATCAACTTCACGCCGTTCGACGGGAAGGGCTCACCCACTCAGCATCTAATCTACTTCAAGTCCCACTTAGGCATGATTTCTGGCAACGAGCCCTTGATGGTGCGGTCATTCGTTGGCACCCTTCGCGAACCTGCCTTCGATTGGTACCGCCGTCTCAAGCCCGAAAGCTTCAACAGCTGGGAGGACCTAGAGAGCACGTTCCTCGCTCATTTCTTTGATGATGATGCCGAAGTTTCAATCAGGACACTCTTCGATGAGAAACAAAAAGACGGAGAGTCGGTGGATACCTTCATCAAACGCTTCCGTAATCAGGCAATGAACTGCAAGGATCCCGTCATGGAGGTCATCTTGCAAACCTGTCATAACAACTTGTCCATTAACATCTTGGACGTTATGGGAGTAGAGCCGTTCAATACCTGAAAAGAGTTGAAGGTGCACGGAGAGCAGGCCGAACGCTTTCTCAGAAGGAGGAAGGTTGAAAGAAGCCAACCGATGGCTAACCCTCTGAATCCGAGTCTCATTTCCCATAATGAAGGGAAGGCACCTACAATAGTTGTTGATGTTAATCAGACGTCGCAACAGCAGCCCCGGAGACAGCAGAAGACTTCGGATCCGAGGCTCTAAAAAGAGTACTCATTCAAGGACGAAGACGTTCCAGCCATCTTCGAGACCCTTCTCGAAAATAACAAGATCAAGCTGCCACCCATCACGAATCAGGAGGAAGCTGACAATACTGCGGATCCGAAGTACTGCGCGTACCACAGGAGGATCCTTCATCCTACCAAGGCTTGCTTCGCTCTCAAGAATAGCATCCAAAGATTAGTTGAAGCTGGCGTTATATCGCTTAATTAAGTCGAACGAACGCTCCGAAAAGTATACGAGTATAAACTGCTTCATAAAACTCCAATAGGTATATAAGTCTAAACTGTTTCCCACTTTTGACAGGAAGTTCCTGGAGAATATTACGCTAATATTCTTAAGGATAACCCGATCATGTAACCGAATGCAATAATAAACCCAGTTTCGCGAAGAAGCTGGGGGTGGATGATTCATGTAACGGGAAGTTTCCGGAAGAATATTATATGTAGTTTTCTTAGGGATAACCCGATCATTACAAACAAAGTAATAAACACTAAACCCCTACTGTGATTTTCGAATACTCTTTTGCTGAGACGAGATTTGATCGCTTCGTTGGATCAATCTTCCCTCACAAAACTCCTATTGGTGTTTGATGACTCAAATTGTCCCACCACAAAATCCCCCAACGATCAGACTAATTGACGATGGGACCACCAAAAATTTCTTTCGGTTGAATCCACTCAAATTCCCATTACGTCTGTGCACTCAACACTCCCGTTGTTAGAGTCTGGACATAATACTTAATATTTTAATATCCTGATCATTAACAATTGTTAAACCCCTCCGTGTTAAGTATTTATCACTTAACACCAGGAACCCCCTCTGAGTGACTTGTACAAGTCAACACTCCCACTGTGATTTGTACTCCCACTCCCACTGTCTACCTGGTCAAACCTTCCTACAGTTAGGACCACAACTAAAATCCCCTCTCGATTCCTCCAATGAACAAGAGGCCCACAAATCGAGCGATCAAACCTTCCTACAGTTAGGATCGTCTCAAACTTCTGCTTGGTCAAACCTTCCTACAGTTAGGGCCAAAACCACAATTCACTCTCGATAAATGAGGAATTCACCTTTAGTTCGGTAATCAAACCTTCTGACAGTTAGGATTATCCGAATCTTTCGATTCTCGGAGTGGAGATCCCACTCCTAGTGTCACTCTTCAGATCCTCAAGGTAGAGATCCCACTTTAAGTTTCCTCTGCACTAGAGATAGAATATAAAATTCTTCCTCTTAGGTTTTAAGAGATAGAATATAAAATTCTTCCTCTCCTATTTTGGGTTCGTCTTTGCCCCAAGAGAAGACACCATCCTTCAACTGCAAAATCCGTGCGTCATACGCACGGGGAATTTTATCCCGAATCCTAAGTAGGGATAAGTCAATGCCTAACACGCGTTGCCGGTTTAGTCTTTCACCGATTGAAGAAGACACCAGAATTCCAGTCTGGGGAATTTTATTCCGAAGCCTAAGTAGGGATAAGTCAGCGCCTAACTCGCGTTGCCGGTTAGTCTTTTGCCGTAAAAAAGGACAAAAGCCCACATAGTCGACATTGTGGCAGGTTGTTATTAATAACACCAAAATCCGTGCTTCACACGCACGGGGAATTTTATCCCGAATCCTAAGTAGGGATAAGTCAACGCCTAACACGCGTTGCCGGTTTAGTCTTTCACCGATTGAAGAAGACACCAGAATTCCAGTCTGGGGAATTTTATCTCGAAGCCTAAGTAGGGATAAGTCAGCGCCTAACACGTGTTGCCGGTTAGTCCTTAACCGTAAAAAAGGACAAAAGCCTACATATTCGATATTGTGGCAGGCCGTTATTAATAACGCCAAAATCTGCGCTTTACACGCGCGGGGAATTTTATCTCAACTCCTAAATAGAGATAAGTCAACGCCTAACACACATTGTCGGGTAGTCTATTCCCGTAACAAAGACAAAGTCTACGTATTCAATATCGTAGCAACAAGTCTAAGGGAGTTCATTCCTTTAGCACAACGTCACATGTGGAACGGACTTAAAACAATCCGCATGTAAGCCCGATTCAAACGGTAATCGGTAAGAGTACGTCAAATCCGTTGAGGGCTGAGGATTTGCCAAAAATCCTAAGTCAACGTCTGATACACGTTGCCGTTTAATCTTTTCACAAGAGAAAGACGAAGTCTATGTGTTCAATATCGTAGCACTAAAAGGGTTAACTCTTTTAGCTTATTGTTACATACGGAACGGACTTAAAACAATCTGCATGCTAGCCCGACTCAAACGGTAGTCGGTAAAGGCTAATCAAACCCGTTGATGGCTGAGAATTTGCCAAAAAGTTCTATAAATGCGAGTCATTGACGCATCATCTTTATTAGTTGGTCTCATGACTTGAGCATCCAACAACTTCAGGATAAGATCCATACATGCAGTGAATCAACTTTCATAGTTGGTCCTGCAACTTCGACATTTAGGACCGCCATGCTCCAATACCTCAAGAGCTTAAACTGTGTATACTCCAACAAATGTACGAGTATAAACTGTATTAACATCGGGCGATCAAAACCCTAGGGTCAACGCCGGTCAACGCGTAACCCTAGGTCAACGCCAGTCAACGCGTTGCGATCAAAAGTCAACGTCGGGCGATCAAAACCCTAAGGTTGACGCCGATCGACACGTAACCCTAAGTCAACGCCGGTCAACGCGTTGCAATCAAAAGTCAACATAAGACGATTTAAACCCTAAGGTCAACGTCGGTCAACGCGTAACCCTAGATCAACGCTAATCAATGCGTTGTAATGAAAGCGTCGATGTGATGGAGAGGGTCAGTTCTAAGTCAATGCAATGACACGAGCCAAACTCAACTCATCAGTTTTTGACTCAAGACTCCGACGACGGCCGGACGATAAACGCAGCGCCGGAAGGACTTCAGCTATTCGTCAAAGCATCGAATAGACTAAAAATCGAAGGAGCCAAGAGTCGAAGCTAACTACAGGTCCTTTACACCGATCGAAGACTGGACCAATCACATCCAAAGTATTCTAGCCTCTTCTATAAAAGAAACGAGTCTGGAATGCTTTGGAGGGGGTATCTGTAGGCATCGAAAATTACCTATAGGTCTCCGTGAGCAGCTCAAAGCTAAGAGGAGGTGAGGAACGTCACTATCCAAGTCACAGAAGCTTGATTGACATCGATGAACGCTTGAAGTGAATCGACGAACTACATGAAGTAACGGAATTTCAGAATAACGAAGACACGAACTGATCGGGAGTCCCGCGTTGCTTACAAAAGACGAAATGACGCTCCTATCCCAGCTTAATCCATAATTATCTCATCATCAGAGCTTATAGGTCTCCTCACCGGCTTTCCAATGTACTTTGAATCACTCAAATCCGAGTTCGGATGAAGAAGTTACGGAGGAAATGGACAAGCACGCAGAACAGACTGTCTCAGCCTAAGCTAAGACACCCAAGGGTGTCTCCACCCGAGCAAGGGTGTCTCCATTCTCGCTGAGACACCCAAGGGTGTCCGCAGCCCTAAAAAGTTGTTCTTTTTGTTGTTATGCAGTTTTAACCGCCCGGACTTCCTGGAGCCTATAAATACAGTCCCAGGGCCTTTATTTTTAAGGATCTGGAATTCTCGAGCGTTGGCGAAGCCCTGCCAGATTGAAGATCAAAAGTGCACAAATTTCAAAGAGGAGGAGGAGTAGAGATCTGATCGAGTTCGTCGGCATAAAGAAGAGGAGCTCGTCAGATCTGTAGTTCCCCGGGTCCGTTCCTTAAGATTATCCCGTTGCGATAATATTAAGAAGATCAGTTATCTCGCCGTTGCCGAGATAAGCGCTACGGTTTCTTGATTCCTTCGCGAATCAACGAAGCTCTGCCTGATTTTTCAGCAATCAGATCTGATCGACGGTGGTCCACGGATATCAACATCCCCGTCACAGGCCAAGATCCCACGCAAGCAGAAGACCGATAAACGATCTCTGCGCTGTTTGAAGAGAATTTTAATTTTGTTTTGTTTTCAATGTGTAAAGGTCTTATAATAAGACTAATTTTTATTTTCGTTGTAAACGTCTGAAGTTTGTAATGAATCCCGCAATGAAACAATTAATTTTCTCCGCAAACAGTGTGGACATGAGATCTATTTGGAATCAGATCTAGGGTTCAGTTAGGCAATTCTTAATATCTATTAAAGTTTGATTCTTTCTCTACAAGATATTATTAGGAGTTGCCGTTTGAGATTTTGCTTTCCTTGTGTGGACAGGAGATCTATTTGGAATCCGATCTAGGGTTTAGTTGGGCAATTCTTAATATCTATTAAAGTTTGATTCTTTCTCTACAACTTGGAGTTAGTTTGCAATGGGAGAAGAAGGTGAAAGCAGCAAGTCGATAGCGAGTACAGTTCAAGTTGGTTTTCAGAACACCAAAATTAGTGTGGTAAAGTATGACGATAAAATCAACTTTAGTTTGTGGATGAGCGATGTACAAGATGCGCTTAATGTTCAGAACTTGGAGGAGACCATCATGGTCCATGAGAGACCACTAAAATATGAAAAGGCAATATGGAAAAAGATGAATAGGAACGCTTGTAGGGTGATCAGGTTCTGTTTGGAACAGGAGCTGAAGTATAATGTGATTGATGTGACGTCTACAATGAAGATGTGGAAAATTCTCAACAATATGTACCTTGCGAAGAGTGTTAAGAACTGGTTGCATTTGTTGCGCAGGTTATTCAGATGTCCAGAGGCACCTCGCTGGCGACTCATGTGAACAACTACACTAAGTTGTTGTCGGACTTGGCGAATATTGATGAGAAGATATCGGATGAGTATAAGACTGTTATCTTATTGGGCTCCTTACCGGATGAGGAGTATGACACCTTAATGCTCACTTTGTTGAACGGGAGATCTTCTATTAGCTATAGTAAAGTTACTAATGTATTGACGAATTATGATTTGAGGAGGAAGGATAATGAGACTTCCCGTACTAGTACTTCTGGCGAGGCCTTGTCGACGAGAGGTAGAAGCCCATATCCAAAAGGTGGTAATAGAGGGAGGTCAAAGTCAAGAAACCACCACCAATTAGTAAAGAACCAATGTGCATTTTGCAAGGAGCAGAGACATTAGAGGAGAGACAATCTGAAGCTCAAGGAGAAGGAGAATGGCAAGAAAAAGGGCCCGAAGGCCAATGAGGTGAATATTGCAAAAGGCGATGATTCTAATGATTCGAACTTTCCTCTACTGATTACTCCGGAGGTGAACCACTTGGATGCATCAGATTGGATGCTTGATTCTGACACTACTTATCATGTGACCCCTAGGCGAGATTGGTTTGCATCTTTTGAGAAGCTCGATGGGAGAGTTGTAGTCATAGGAAATGATCAGTCTTGTGGTATTTGTGGGATACGTACTGTGCGGATCCAGATGCACGATGGATAAATCCCAGAATTTAAATCTCAATAATGACATCCGTGATGGGTAAAGAAAAATCGTCCTTTGGACAAGCTGAATTTAAATCTCGGAAATCAATGCATACTCGAATCTTCCCGTTCTTTTTCAGAATAGGAACGATATTGGCCACCCAATAAGGATGTTGTTCCTCACGGATAAATCCCGATTTAATGAGCTTTTTGACTTCAAATTCAATTGCCTCCATGATCTGGGGCTGAAATCGCCTTTGCTGCTGCTTAACAGGCTTAGCGTCTGGTTTGTTGTTGAGGTGATGCATGGCCACCTGAGGATCAAGACCCGGCATGTCCTCATAATTTCAAGCGAAGACATCGATATATTCACGAACAAGAGCGACGAGGCCCTCCTTTTCTTCTGGTGATAGGCTATCGCTTATGAATATGGGTTCGAGTTAGACTCATCTCCTATGTTCACTTGAATCATTTTATCATCAGTAGGAGGTTCACATTGTTCAAAATGATTTTTCCACTATATGCCGAGTTGCTTACTCAGTGAATCTTCAAACAAAGGTAATTGATCATCCTCTTGAGCCTCTATTGGTTGAGCTGAAGCCATGTTGACCATGAGTTCCTTAAAGATGATGCCAGTGCTGACATCCGAATCCGAGCAGGTTGATTCAGATGAAGAATTAGTGAGGTTTCCTTCCGACTTCTTAGTTGCCTCAAAGCATAATGTCAATGGTGGGGATTCATATCCCAACCCCCTACGAGTCTTATCATAGTAATTATCGGGTTTCTCTTTTGGTACGAAAGGGGTGAACGGTGCGCGTCAACCTTTCCCAAAGTTTAAGCCTTTCGCGTGAGAGAAATTGTATCTCATCTTCTCCATGATACAATGTGTAGTTGGCCTAAAATATGAGAACAGAGGAGCTTTTTCTTCTTCTTCAGATTCCTCCCAAAGAGTTCGTAAAGAGTCTTCATTCCATCCGAATATAATATCTTCTTAGCCATTGTTCATGGAAGGTACCGTAAAGACTACTTGTGAAGATTCGCTCCGCTGTCGACTTGTCACGAAAGATGACTGGCTCGGCATATGCAAAGCGGATTCAACATATAGTCATGGAAGGGGACCTGATATCACATCAGTACTACTACCTGGCATATCAGAGTTACATTCAATACACGATAAGTAAGCTAAATCATCATTGTTATTAAAGATAACTTCGTTGTCATCATCTGCAGCGTCATTTACATCCAGAATCTCAAGACCTATTATGTCGGGTTCAATGTCATTAAAAACAAGATCATGTTCACACTCAAACTCAGTATCAGCCTCATTGCCACTATCGAGGTCCTCAACTAGTGGTACCTCAACTGGCTCACCATCAAGGTAGTGGATGGAATCTGTAAAATAATTCTCAATTCCCTTGAATGGTTGCTTTTTAACAACCACTGTTCTGACTTCGCCGCTCTCATCTACATATTTCATGTATTGATGTAGAGTGGATGGAATAATCAAATTGTTATGGATCCAAGACCGACCTAATAATAAATTATAAGACGTCTCTACATCAATGACATAGCAGGTGACATCTGTTCTCAAGTCACCCATTTGGCATTTGAGCTTGATTTTTTCTAGGAGACGAGTGTTGGAAGCATTGAAGCCGTAAATGGTGGTTCTCATTGTTGACAATCGATGAAGTGAGACCTCAAGATAGCGAATGAGTCTCAAAGGTATGATGCTCAAAGCAGAACCAGGATCAACCTGAATTCGATCTACCCAATAGAACTGATATACTCTGTGAAGTATAAGGGTCTATCATGCTTCAGATTTTTCTCAGATGCATATCCTCCAGAGAAAAAGTAATGCATGACATCTGTCCTTGAAAGACTTGATGATATTGAGGGCAGGCCTCCAGTGTTTCCTCTATCGGGTTTGGTGGAAAGTGAGCAAGGAAGGTCTCGTTATCCGCCAAAGCTTCACAGAAGGCTTCTGTTGTTGATCGCGATAAGCGTAAGAGCTCAATTAAGGTAATCTTTGCTAGGATATTGGCTAATTGAGCCAACACATCAACATCAAATTGGAAAGGACCCTTCAAGCTCTCTGGAACATCCTTCATGAGTGCCTTGTTGTAACGAAGTTCCTTCACCTTGGGATCATTAAGAGATGCTTGTACTTTATCCGCCACCTCCTTCCCTTTACTTGACGGTTCAACTGCTGCTTCAGGGTACTTCTTTAAATACTCCTTTCCTCCACGGGTTCTTAATATCTGTACAGGTTGTGTGATGAATGTTGGCTTTTCATCTTTAGAACTGTTGAGAGACGTAGTTTCAACTTCCTCATCAGGAATGACAGACACGACATTGTAGGATTTTTGCTTGGATTTGGATTTCTTCGAGCCTGCTAATGCTGATTGCCCATCCACTAGTAGGTCAGGATGAACCCACATGACTTCACCTTCGAGAGTGGTATAAGGAACCATACCCTTCTCCTTCTGCTAATGAGGATCAAGGTTTATGACCCTGGTCTCTGTTTGAGGAATTAATTTCACACCATCCTAAACTTGAACTTTCGCGAAGCCTCCAAACTACAACGAGACCATGTTTACCGACACCTTCTTCTGATCCACCTGAAGGGTCATAACACATGCATCCAACAAAGCCTGGATCTTATCTTTCAGGATATAACATGTCTTAGTTGAGTGATGCACCATCTTGTGGTACATGCAGTAGTTAGGATCATCTGCCCTCGATACTTCTTCAGGTCGCCTCAAATCGGGGAGTTTGATCTTCTTTGTCTTTATCAAAGACTTGAGGATTGGGACTATGTGCTCATCTTTAAAATCATACTTCTTCTAAAAACGATTACCAGAAGAATTGCCCTTTTGCTTTGCAGAGGATTTAGGAGAAGGGTTGGTATCCACAACCTAAGTGTCTTTCCCCTTTGATTGCTTTTTAGGGTTGAAGTTGCTTTTATTCCCTCCCTTTTTAGGATGAGACTCTTGAGGTTCTTCAGCATCTATCCTCTTGAGCATGTTCTCGATCTGCTCTCATCTTTAAAAATTTCTACTCGGTCGACCGACCTCTATCAATCGACTAAATAGTGTTTTTAGTCAACCGATGGTTTGCATTAGTCGACCGATAGTTTCCCACGATAAGCCAACGGTCAGCTCATCAGTCGACTGAACAGTACATCAGTCGACCGACGACACTATAACGTCTAGTTCCAGATTTTTAGGGATTTTATTGTTTTGGGGGGTTTTCTCTGGTTTTGTGCTTTGTTTTAAGAACCTATACATACCCCTCTATACTCAATACTTAGAATTGATGAAGAAGAGTTTTTAAACAAGTTTGCAAGTTTGTTTAAGATTTTTTAAAGAAAATTAAGTGTGTTTCTTATATGAAGAGAGCTTCACAATAGGAGGAGATCATTTTGGTTTTTGAGCTTCAATTTTCATATCTCTATCTTTCTTGTTTTCAGAGAAGTTTTATTAAATTCAATCTCTAGCAAATTATATTTTGATTATCATTTCTATAAGCTAGATTTTTAAAATGAGTTTATATTTTATTTTACTCATTGATTGCACACACAACCTATTGAGCTTTTAGTATTACTAGGATATTAGTTAATAGTTTAATTTAGTATTAATAGCGGATTAGATTAGCATTACCCTATTCTCCCCCTCTAGGGTACTTTCATTTGGTATCAGAGCTTGGTGCTTTTTGATTTGTGGCTTAATCGCCTAGAGTCATAGACCCTCACTTTGATTTATTGATAATCTAGTTTTATGATATTTCATCTTATTTGCATTTATATTATGGACATGCACGGTGCACCTAGTTTAGGTTATGCTATTAATATCACTCTAAAATGCAATAATTTTCCCTATGCTCAATGGTGTATTAGATTTAAACTTTTTGTTAGATCTAAACATTTTAATTATGTGAAATAATTGATTATGCTTATATTGTACCTACTTTGGAGAAATCCAAGTGGAGTAATAAAAATATAAGATATTTACAATGAACAAGCTTTTGTTAGAATTTTTGCTTAATGCTTTTGATACATGTATTTCTAATAAACTTGTTCATTTTGATAGTGCTTACACATTATGAAAATATATAGAAGCACATCACGAAAACTTGGAGGAGATCCGACGTATTTTGGCAGATTCTACTTCAAGTACAATTAGAGTTTCATCGTGCACACGGCCATTAGGCAATAGCCCTAGTGAGTTATGCGAGTCCGATTCTGAAAATAATTTATCTATTAATGAACTCGCTTATGCATATAATAGGTTAATGCATGCCTACAATAAATTGCATCAAAATTTTATTGATTTGAAAAGAAAACATATAAACTTAAAATCTAATCATGAGACACTAGCTTCCAAATTTGATATCATTGTAAAAGAAAATATGATGCTTAAAGAAAATAATGATATATTAAGCTTGGAAAATAAAAATTTGACCTCATCAATAGCTAGCTTAACTCATGAAAAGGATGATGCCATAATAGAAGTAGAAACCATTAGAAATGAATTAAATCCTTTTAAGAATAATCATGTTTGTTCTACTTCTATTGTTAATGCTAGTATGCTAAATAACGAGTTGATGAAGTGAGAAACCAAATTTCTTCTTTAGATTCAACTTTATCAACATGCATTAACAATCATAAGAAGCTTGTGAATATGTGTGCTAAGTCAAGTGCAAATAATTCAAAATCATCTACTCACTATGCACACATATATAGCAAAGTTTATAAGTACTCTATTTGCTGTCGTAAAGGCCATTTAGCTAAATTTTGCTATGATGCACGTAAATATTCTAATATCAACAATTCTACTCCATGTGCATCTCACAAAGTTTCATCATCTCACACACATACGCATGCACCAAATGGTCGTCATAAGCATGTAAATGTGTGCAAGTGTGATTTTTGTGGTCATTTTGGTCATTTGACCAAAATTTATTTTGATCTTAAGAGAGTTTCACATTTGCAAAATGCCTTTAAAAGACCAAATTTATTTGCAAATATTTCTCGTGTACAACCACAAGGTCAACATAAACAAATGTACCAATTTGATTACACATATTGCAATAAGAAGGGTCATTTGAATAAATATTGTTATGACCGTGTCTGTACACAAAATGCGCCCAAATGGGATTATAACCCAAGGGCATTGAGCTTTAATGATAGGGGTCATGTCCCTAAATTTTCCGGCACCAAAAATATTTGGGTGCCAAAACAAATTTAATTATGTTTATTTTGTATTTTTATTTTTTGTCTGTTTCTTTTTTATTTGATTTCATGTTTTTTTCAACAATGAAAACTGATTAAAACTCCTTTTAAATTCAATTCAATCATATTTTTAAATATGTAAAAGAAAATATATTAAAATATACATTGTTGAAAAATTAAAAATAAATTTTTAAAATTTTAAACCATAATTCATGACATTTTATAAAAACTGAGCTTCAGGTTATCAGCCGACTGATTCATGAATCAGTCGACCGATAGTAGCGCTTAGTCGACCGATCAGTCGACTGATAAGCTCACAGTTTTTTGGGTCTAAAATAGATTTCTATCCTTAACCCGACCCGTTTCTCATACCCCTTTAGATCCTAGCCTTTAACTTCATGTGTATATCAATTCTGGCGGTTGAACACTTATATATATGTGAAAATTTCCTAAAATATAACCTCTATTCGTCTTCTTAGTCGACCCAAGCCCTAGCCTCTGCCCCTGAGTCTTCTAGTCGACCAACATAAGCCCCAGTCGAGAGAGTCCTGTTGCTGGCGAGCCTTGTTCTTTTCTCAAACATTTTATGTGCTCAGTATAATTCTACCCTCACTCTCTACTTCGGTTTATTACTTGCCTAAGTGTTTATCTAGGATTTATTATCAAGATTTATCATCTAGATCTATTACCTAGGGTTTGTTAATCTTAGATTGTTTCTCATCTAAAATCGTTTAAGACCTTTTTATTTGTTTATCATGTCTTAATCTCATCCCAAAAGAGCTAGATCTAGTAGACCCGATCCCGATCCCGTTCCCGTGCTTGAATTTACTAATTATGAACTGTTCGCGGGAAAAATTGTGTCTTTCTTCATTGATTCCATTGCACACTCTTGTAATTGTTTATCGATTACAAAGATCCGGTCTTTTTATAAGATCCGGTTACAATAAAATCAAAATAAAAGAAAAGAAAGATTACAACTTTGTTTCCTTGTTTGTCGAACAAATCGCGAGCTCCTGTTTTGCGGTTACTAGCTTTGTGGGTTGTTTGCCTGCGCTGGGGTTGTTTGCCGTGGACCACCGCGAGATCTAGATCCGGTCAGATCTACACAGTATAACGGGTATTATTCCACCAAGGGAGATAATAGCCGGAGGGATTGTTTCACCAAGGAAACAATCGCTCTAATCTCGGGATCAAAGAACCAAGCTTTGATCCAGAGTATGTACGCGTAGATCTGAGATCCAGTCCTCTCGAATACCTGCCTTATTTGGCGTTGACGATCGCCGAGCACCAGATCTGAATGAGGGAGTCCCCGAAGTCCTAAAGTTCGAATCTTTTTATGTTCTGAATCTCCAATCCAGCAGGGCTTCGCCTCCTCCAAAATCCAACCTTTGAAAATGAAACACCCCCTCCTCTATTTATAGTCTCTCTTCACTGTGCCCGAGTGCGCCACCTCAGGGTGGCTCAGCTTGGGCCGAGCCACCTTGAGGTGGCTCGGCCAAAGCCGAGCCCCCCCCCTCCGGGTGTTGGGTTGTTGTCCGTTGTTTCGTCGTTTTCCGTTGTTTTCGGTTCCGGTTATGTCCGTGATTCGGTTGTGTGGTTGATTGATCTGGAAACGACTCGTTGACTTGATTCCAGATTTGGCAGTAAGTCGGGTTCCTGATTTGGCAGTAAATCCGCCTTGGTGTTTGAGTTCGAATCCGTTCTATGGTTGGACGACTCATTGACTCCCCGAACCGTTGGATTGATTCCGCATGCGAATGGATGCATTCCGTTGTTCACGTGAGGTTCGTTAGCTTCGTAGCCTCATTAGTTCGCTTCGTCGCGTATCGTTTGGCTTCGGCGTTTGTGGGCTAACAGCTTTGTTTGGATATGTCGCCCGATGGTCCGTTTGTTGAATCGGCGTCGTCGAGCTGTGTTAAGGGACCTATAGGCAGTTTTATACGCCTACATGAACGATATCTTTATAATCCATCTTTAATTAGAAAATATCATATTTATTATTAATTAAAAATCTTTCCTGGGAGATTTGTTAAGTCCGAAGATTTTGCACATTTTCAGTTACATACATATTTCAATGATGCTAGACTACATGATTTGCTCCCTCACAATAATCATCTTCTATATTATCCAAATCGTGTATGTCTATTTTATCCAAATTTGCAACTAACTGATGTAGATACCCCTTTCATTACCTCTCTTGTCAAGAATCATCATATTATTTTCACTGCCCATCAATTAGCTGAGATTCTTAGTATTCCTTTTGGGGACACTGTCCTGAAGGATGTAGACTATGTTGATGATTATGTTGATTCTCTAATCCTTCTTCCTGAAAAACATCTTCCTCTTACTAATAGCTTAGTCTCTCCTCTTGGGAGAATCATTGCTCGTATCATTTCTTACACCTAATTCCCAAGACTGGGGTTATGATCATTTCTCTCAAGAGTTGACTAGTGTCGTTTATGCCATTTTAGAAAACATTGACGTAAAATGGAGCAAAGTTATTTTTGATGACATGACAACAACCACACGAGATTTCTTCCTTTTAGAGCCCTACTCACTAAGATTTTTCAACATTTTGGAGTGGATCTATCCTATGAGGCCCCTGTTCATATTCATGATTTCTTTGATTCCCTTAGCCTCTCTAGGATGAATCTTCCTGTTACTCTACATCAGATGGAACACTCTGTTGATCCTGTAGAGCCTCTCATAGATGTACCCTCATCTCTTCCATCTAGTTCTAGGGCTCGTCCTCGTCCTCATCCTCCTCGTGCATCATCTTCCACCCCTTCGAGTATTCCAGACTATATAGTTAACCATATGGATAGTTTAGAGATAAGAGTATTTGATCGCCTAAATGATTTTGAGCAAAGGCAAGAAGAGATATGTGCTGAAGCTGAATGCTGGCATGACGAGCTATTGAGTAGGCTAGATGAGCTTTTGAGGGTGCAACAACAATTCATGGATATGTATATGCACCACCCTCCTCGTCCGGGTTCTAGGGCTCCTGCCTTTTGAAGATAGAATTCTCATTTGGACTTTTTGTATTTTGGTTTTTGAACTATATGTTTTTAGTTTATTTTGGTTCGTAGTTTTATTTTGTGTGAACTATGTATTTTAGTTTATTTTTGGTATGAAACAATGAGTTTGTGATTATGAGATCATTGTAAACACTGTTATGATGATATTTATGTGTTTGAGCTTGTAGATCATCCTTATTGTAGTTTATAATGTATTCCTTGTGAGGTTAGTGTCTGTGTTTTGATCATGAAACTATCATTCATATCTCCTTTGGTAATTGAACATGTGTATAAAGGGGGTGTAAAAAGTGTATGAGCTCGTTTAGCTTCTTTTAATGTGTTGCCTTAGTCATCATTGCATATATTCTATATGGCTTTTTAATATGGGGAGTAATCTCTATTATGTTTTATACTCACCCATGCTTATAGGTAGGGGGAGCTTTGGCTCTCTATATCGATATTTGTTTTCCCTATTTTGATGTTGACAAAGGGGGAGAAACAAGTGATTAGTGAGTATTTCATTGATGTATTTTGTGTATTTTGTATTTATTGAGAAAATTGTTTGTCATCATCACAAAGGGAAAGATTGTTAGGACTCATGGTTATGAGCCTACTCTCTAATCTAGTTTTGATGGTTAACAAACAACTTATAACTGTATTTTTCAGTATTTGTGCTTTGTCTATCATGTATCCAGATTGAAAGAAATGAAGCCAACGTAATTCTAGTCCAAGATTCAAGCCCAAGCTTCATGCACTTCAACTTGGGTAAAATAGGTTTTAGGAATTATACTTTGCGTGTTATGCTTAGAGCTCACTTTTATACACACAAATTTCTCATAATATGAATATTTTTGAAAAAATTGAGATTGTGGTTTATTGACTTAATAACAAAGTTTAATATCTTTTATAAAGTCTTTTAAATCATTCTAAAAGATTCCAAAAAACTCAGTTTGAACCATTTTGTCAAAATCAAGTGTTTAAACGAACCCGTATTTTTGAGATTTTGCAAAATGATGAGTTTTCACAAACGGGGAATGATATTTCAAAAAATTTTTCTAACATATTTATATTCATGTATATAAATATTTCTCCAAGTTTTATAATTTTTAGAATTTATTTGCTAATTTTAAAAGCTCTTTGAAAATTAGAATTACTATTCAAAATTGGGTTATGCATGTTTTTCAATCGATTGATAGTGTTCATCAGTCGACAGATGAAGTGCTCTACAATTGTCAAAAAGTTTCTGCTCAGTCGGTCGACCTTCATCAGTTGACTGAACAGTGTTTTCAGTCGACCAACACTATGCATCAATCGACTGAAAAACTGCTGTGCAATTGCAGAAAAGTTTCTACTCAGTCAACCGACCTCAATCAGTCGATTGAACAGTATTTTCAGTCAATCGATAGTTTCCCAGGATAAGCCAACGGTCAGCTCATCATTCGACTGAACAGTACATCAGTCGACCGATGACACTGTACGTCTAGTTCCAGATTTTTAAGGATTTTGTTGTTTTGGGGGGTTTTCTCTGGTTTTGTGCTTTGTTTTAAGAACCTATATATACCTCTCTATACTCAATACTTAGAATTGATGAAGAAGAGTTTTTAAACAAGTTTGGAAGTTTGTTTAAGATTTTTTAAAGAAAAAATTAAGTGTGTTGCCTATATGAAGAGAGTTTCACAAGAGGAGGAGATCATTTTGGTTTTTGAGCTTCAATTTTCATATCTCTATCTCTCTTGTTTTCAGAGGAGTTTTATTAAACTCAATCTCTAGTAATTTATATTTTGATTATCATTACTATAAGCTAGATTTTTAATTGAGTTTATATTTCATTTAAGTCATTGATTGCTCACACAACCTATTGAGCTTTTAGTATTTTACATTAAGTATAATTTGGGTTGTGGTGAGTGATTCATTGAGTGTGAGCTTAATTTCGTTCTCATTCTTGTTAGAGAACAAATTCTTTGTATTTGAACTTATTGTTGAGAGAACATGTTGTAATACACAAGGACACTTAGAGGAGTGGTTGGTGAGAGACGGAGTCAATTCCGAGAGGAGTGACGTTGGTAGTAAAGCTTAGTGAGAGGTTATAAATCCAAGCACTTGAGGAAGGTGACACGGGCTAGGCCAACACTTAGAGGAGTGTATTGTGTATTGATAATTGTGTGAGATTGTAAACGATATCGGTGAGCATTGAAAACCGATTGTGTAGTATCTTGTGTGGAGATAGTGGAGAATCTCCTCGAGGGTGAGGAGCGGAGATGTAGGTCGAGGGTGATTGAACTTCGTGATTATATTCTTGTGTTTGTATTTGACATTGGCGCATTTATTCTCTGTTTTCATATCGCCTTTTGTCTCATGTTTATATCGCCCTTAGTTTAATTCTATATCCTTGCATTCATATCTTATTATATATTGCTAGGATATTAGTTAATAGTTTTAATTTGGCATCAATATCGGATTAGATTAGCAATTATCCTATTCAACGCCCCCCTAGGATACTTTCATACTCTATTATACTTATGGGAGGATCCAAAGAATCACTATCTATGCTACAGTAACTAATGTGATATGAACAGTAAATCGACCCTAGTTTGCTGCAGCAAATTACTATAACGCAAACAGTAAATCAAATCAAATGTATTAAAACTTAGATACTCCTCCAAGTATAAAGGAGTAGATATAATTTCTAAATCAAATGTATTAAAACTTGATCATCCTTTAAGTATAGAGGAGTAGATATAATTTCTAATTTTAAGCATACAATAAATAAATTAAATGTATTAAAACTTAGAGGGATGTGAGTTTAAAATGCAATACTTAAAAAAATAGGGGGTCGTGCTTTGCACGGGGTGGACACTAGTTATAGTAAAAAAGAAAATCTAAAAGAATCAATCAAGATATTTGACCACGTATTTTGCACGTGCACATGTATCCCACCTAGTATTAAAAAGTCGTAGGTGCCATGAGCCTGCTTGCAAACCATAATCCATAATATATAGTGGGCCCCACGAAGACACATGCATGATTTTTCTATTAAAAAAGAAAATAGGAAAAAAAGAAAAAAAATATGTACGATTATGTTTTTCCTTTCTTTGCTGTTTTTAAAAAAAATATAAGTACTTTTCTATATTCCGCTTCATCTATTTTCTCTTAACTTAAATTCAATCACAGAGTACCAACGTTTCTATCAAATTTCATTTTGTTTATATCCCATTCAATGTTTTGTTAAGTTTGTATAACATGCTTAGCGACTGGGTAAAATAAATTTAAATGTATTACATGCTAATCACATGCTAAGAATGTGATAAAAATTTAACAAAATTTTTCTAAAGAAATATGGACGAGGTATCAAAGTGGAAATACGATTTAAACTTAAACTTAGGATATCAATGTGTTAAAGAAATAATTATGGGCATCAAAGGGTAACAAGATTGGAACTTTGGGTTTCACGTGTTAAAAAAGTACTTTGAGGCATCAACGTTAAAAGGTGGGTACACTTCGAGGTACCTAGGTGAAAATATGCCACCAAATAACCAAAAGGGCTTCTTTTCTATATTAGTCTCTTAATCTTTCATGTTTGAAATTAGCCCTTCAAACTAGTTAAATTGCTATTAGGACCCTAAATTCTTAAGATATTTTGAAATTATCTCCCTCAAATCATATTGAAATTACTATTAGATCTGCTGTTTCTTAAGTTATCTTGAATTGAATCTTTCTAATAAAAATAAAGTAGCAACTAGAGAGATGTCTATTTGAAATGACTTCTAATAATTTAAGGTCGTAATAGAAATTCAATAGGCACCATTCTATAACAGTAAATATAAGAAATATAGAAAGTCATATATTCCTAAGATATTATGAGTGCAATAATATCCATTAGAACTCATACCGTCCATAGATGACATGCACTATTTCACATGCTTGGCAATTGGTAGAATGGTCTAATATATCACATGTCAATCACATACTAAAGGAAATATAAATTTAACAAAAAGTCTAACAAAATCTAGATTCAACGTGTAAAAGTGAAACGTAATTAGAACTTTGAGCTACAAAATTGTTAAAGAAATATTCTTGGGTATTAAAATGTTAAAGAAATACTATAGGGTATCCAAGTGACACATGATAAAAACTTTGGGGTGCCAAAGTATTAGAAAAATACTTTGAGACATCAAAGTGAAAAGGTGGCAAACTTGAGGTACCAAAATGATATAAGGCACCGAATAACAAATTTTTTTTATAGTTATCACCCAAATCTTTAATATTTGTAGTTAGTCCTCTAAATTATTGAAATCATTGTTAGGTCCGGCTCCCCATTTTGTAAGCTACTTCGAAGTTAGTACCTCAAATCATCAAAATTGTTACTAGGTTCCCTAATTATTGAATTATTTTGAAATTAGTCCTACTAATCAAGTAATTAGTTAACAATTATAGGGAAAGACAACTTATGAGAATTGAGAATAAAATTGTGATGTACAGAAATTTCGTGGAGCAAGCACGTGCTCTCCTTACTAGTCCTGGTTCACTATCAAGAGAAAATTCTCCTGGCTCAATTAATAACTTGTCCTGGTTCACTATCAAGAGAAAATTCTCCTGGCTCAATTAATAACTTCTTTGCTTGACTTTTCTATTCGTATACAAATTTTAGAAGTTTTAAAATTTGACAATGAAAATACAATTACAATCATATCCACAAGTACTATCAAATGTTAGCAACTTGCTACCTCTTTTCAATGAATATGGTTCAGGGGGTGTTTGTTTACATACGAGTCAAAGATAAAAGTAAGAAAGTGCTTTTCTTTTAATATTTTATGTGTTTGGTTGCACGCATGTGGTTATTAAAATGAAATGTAAGAAAGTTGTCATATAGGATTTAATGTAATTTTGACTTTCTGTAAAAAAGTAGTGAAGTCAAATAAAAGTCACAAAAATGATAATAAATTTTAATTGCATGATTTTAGCTATATATACTAATTAATCTAATTTTTCCACATCATCTCACATTGCACTTTCAGCAATCAATGTATTTTTCAAGGAAAGTATTCTACTTGCATGCTGATATGGATGTAAAAGTTAATTGCAAAAGAAAGTAACTAACATAATTTCAATTCACTTTCTAACGGCCAAACACCACCTTAGGGGGTGCTTGTTTACATACAAGTGAAAGATGAAAGTGAGAAAGTGAATTTCTTTTAATATTTTATGTGTTTTTTGCATGGAAGTAGTTATGGGTGTGTTTGGTAATCAATGTGATTTTTTTTATTATGTTTTTGTAGAAAAACACCATGCCATGGTATTTTTTTTCAAAAGTGTTTTGAAAACACCATTTATAGTTATAATTTATATAGCGGCGGCGACGACGACGGGTGGCCGGCGGCCAGCCGACACGCGGCGGGCGGGTGACCTACAGGTGATGGCGAGCCGGCAAGCGGCTGTGGGTCGGAGGGCGGCGGCTGGTGGTCGGCCGACGGGCGGGCGGCCGACGGGCGACCGGATGGTGGCGGGCCGGCGGGCGACCGATGAGCGAGCGACAACGGCTAGACGACGGGCGGGCGGCGGCGGGCGAGCTGGCGACGGCGGCTTAGATGAAAAAAACAGAACATCAAAACACATTTTTAGTGTTTTGAGAAAAGTATTTAATTTTTTGATTTTGTAAAGGGTCAAGCCAAAAAACGTCACGGTTGCCAAACGTTCCCTAAGAAAGTAAAATGTAAGAAAGTTGCCACATACGATTTAATACAATTTTAACTTCCTCTAAAAAAGAGGTGAAGTCACATGAAAGTGACAAAAATAGTAACTAATTTTAATTAAATAATTTTAATTCTATTTTACTAATTGATCTAATTTTACCACATCATCCTCACATTGCACTTTCAACAATAAATTCGTATTTTCAAACAAATATTGTATTCCACTTACATGCTGATGTAGATGTGAAAGTTATTTGTAAAAAAAAGTAACTTACACAATTTAAATTCACTTTGAAATAGCCAAACATCCCTGTAGCTCATGAGAGCTAGAAATATACTTAGAAAAGATTCGTAGTCGCAAACTTATCTCCTTTCCTTTTTCATCTTTCATTAAGTTTTTGCTTTACTTGTTTTAGAGTAAGAATTGCAATATATCCTTTTTTTTAAGGGAAAATTGTGTCAAGGCCCTAAAACAGTATCTTCATATGCTGCAACCCCTTCACTTTTTCCCCATGTGGTTCAGCCCTAAGAAGTGTGACATCTTGTGCTACAGCTTTCTTTTATCAATTATTATCAGCCAACTAAGCATAAAGAGAGAATAAAAAGTACAAAACCCCAAAATGCCCTTATCTCTTTGATGTTAGGTCTATTTAGAACTAACATGAACTCTTATTAGAACTAACATGAAGTCCAATTAGAACTAACACGAACTTTTATTAGAACTAATTTTATTCCTTTTAGTCTAATTTAAATCATGTTATGTCTAATTTAACTTATTTTAAGTCTAAATTAATTGGACTTAACATGAAGTTAGACTTGAAAAATTAAATTAGACTTAGCATGATTTAAATTAGACTTAAAAGGAATTTAACATGATTGAAATTGGACTTAAAATTTCGTGTTAGGTCTAATAAAAGTTCGTGTTAAGCCTAATTTCATGTTAGGTCTAATAAAGATTTGTGTTAAGTTTAATTTCATGTTAGGTTTAATAAAAGTTTGTGTCAGTTCTAATAAAAGTTCATGTTAAGTCTAATTTTATGTTAGATCTAATAAAAGTTCATGTTAGGTCTAATAAAAGTTCGTGTTAGGTCTAATTTCTTGTTAAATCTAATAAAAGTTCGAAAGTTCGTATTAGGTCAAATTGGAGTTCATGTTAGTTCTATTTTGTGTTCGTGTTAGTTCTAACTCATGTTAGTTCTAATTCATGTTAGTTCTATTTCGTGTTCATGTTAGTTCTAACTCAGTTCATGTTAGTTCTAATTAATGAATTAGAACTAACACGAACTGAGTTAGAACTAACTTAGTTCATGTTAGTTCAAACTCAGTTCGTGTTAGTTTAAAGTCAGTTCGTGTTAGTTCTAATTCATGAATTAGATCTATTGTTATTGAAAAGCCTTGTTTAATTACTGAAATCTCTTGGGCTTATACATGCCCCTACAAACACAAACTTATAATTAACTCCCTATACATACTAATATGTCAACACTCCTCCTCAAGATAGGCGAAAGATATCCACTAAGCCCATCTTGTCACATCCTCTAATAATATCTACAAAGCTAAATCCCTTAGTTAGACAGTCTGCTGCCTGATCCTTAGTTGAAACATGACTTAACTCCAGTAATCCATTGTCTAACTTCTCTTTGATGAAGAACCTATCGATCTCGATGTGTTTGGTTCTATCATGCTGCACTGGGTTGTTGGCGATACTGATGGCTGACTTGTTATCACACCATAGCTTCATCTTGGCTCCTTGATCCATCTTCAGCTCCACCAGCATACTCTTTAGCCATAACAACTCTGCAACTCCCAAGGCCATAGCTCTATACTCTGTCTCAGCTGTCGATCTCGCCACCACTGACTGCTTCTTTCTCTTCCACAAGACCAAGTTATCTCCTATAAAGATACAGTATCCTGAGGTAGACCTCCTGTCATCAGCATAGCTAGCCCAATCAGAGTCACAGTAACCATCAATGCTCACGTGTTCATTCTTTATGAATATCAGCCCTTTTCCTGGGGCACTCTTCAAATACCTTAGAATCTGGTACACTGCGTTTATATGACCCTTCCTTGGATCATGCATGTAGCGGCTTACCACGCTTACTGCAAAAGAGATATCGGGGCGTGTGTGACTCAAATAGATCAACCTGCCCACCTGCCTCTGGTATCTGTCATGATCAACTGGTTCTCCAGCCTCAGCACCCAGCTTGAACTTCTGATCGATCGGTGTAGTTGCAGGTTTGCTGCCTAACATCCCTGTCTTTTTGAGATGATCCAGTGCATACTTCCTTTAGGAGAGGGTAATCCCCTCCGCTCCTCGAGCTATCTCTATCCCAAAAAAGTATCGAAGCAAGCCAAGATCTTTTACCTCGAATTCCTTACCCAGTCTCACTTTGAGTTAGGAAATCTCCTTCTCATCATCCCCTGTAATAATCATATCTTCCACATATACCGCGAGCATGGTAATGTGGCCTCCACTCCATCAAAAGAACACGGTATAATCAGCGTTGATCTGCTGGTATCCCATACCTATCATAGCCCTCCTGAATCTGTCGAACCAAGCACGTGGAGACTGCTTCAGCCCATAGAGAGAATTCTTCAATCTATAGACCTTGCCCACTATCTGATCTGTGCCGAATCCTGGTGGTATCTCCATGTATACCTCGTCCACTAAATCTCCATGAAGAAATGCATTCTTCATATCTAGTTGGTGTAGCTTTCATCCACCATTTACTGCCAAAGAGATTAAGGTCCGAACAGTACTCATCTTCGCCATCGGTGTAAAAGTCTCATCATAGTCGATGTTGTATGTCTGACTGTAACCTTTACCCACCAGATGAGCATTATAGCGCTTTATATGTCCATCTGGATTCTGCTTCATAGTGAAGACCCACTTGCATTCAACTTCTCTCTTCCCTTCTGGTAGTTTTACTAACTCCCAAGTGTGATTCTTCTCAAGAGTCCCTAGCCCCTCGTGCATAGCCGCTTTCCACTTTGGGTCCTTCTTAACAACCTGCTAATTGTTAGGTACAGTAACAGAGTCCAACAATACAATGAATGCTCCATGTGCAGTAGAGATGTTAGAATATGATACAAACTGGGCAAGATCCTAACCATATCTATCTGGCGGATTTCCCGCATTGCTACGAGTAGTCTTCCGTACTAACATTGGTGTGGAAAGAGTAAGGAGAGGAATGATATCACCTTGGGAGGAATCTGGTGATGGTGTAGGTGTCTCAGGAGTCGGGGTAGGCGTTGGAAAGGGACTTAGCACCAGTGAAACTGTAGGTACTGTTCCCATAATTTTCTTCCCCTTCCTACTATAGGTAAGTAGCTTCCCATGAACCGTGGGCCTAACATCTCTTGTCTCCTTCTCCTCTTCTTCTCCATTCCCCTGCTCCTCCTTAACCAATTCTCCATCCCAAAGAATCGATACAGAAATCGATTTCTCCATATTGTTCACCGGCCTCTCACCATTCTCCCCCTCTCACCTTATACATATAGTATCGGGCGAGTCACCAACAGATGAAGTACTTCCCGGGTGTAATATGGCTCGAGCTCTCGAAAGTGCACATCTATGCTCACAAACAGTCTCTTCTCTATCGGGCTCCAGCAAACATATCCCTTCTGAGTAGCAAAATATCCCACAAAGATGCACTTAACCGCTCTAGGGTCAAGCTACCCGACGGATGGTCTGTTGTCCTTCACAAAGCTCACACAGCCAAACACCTTCAGTGGAAGAATCCCACCATTATCTCCCTTCAAAGTCTCACACGGAGACTTCCAATGCAGCACTCTCGAGGGCATTCTGTTTAGCGGTGCAACACTAGGGGGACGTGCGCGAGCAGTAGTTGCAGCAACCACGGGGGGAGAACGCAGGGGCGACGCATGTGCGGGGTGGCGTCGGCTAGGTTTAGGGCTAGGGTTGGCGGCGGCTAGGGTTAGGGTTAGTGGCTAGGCTCTGATATCATATTGTTATTGAAAAGCCTTGTTTAATTACTGAAATCTCTTGGGCTTATATAGGCCCCTACAAACACAAACTTACAATTAACCCCCTACACATACTAATATGTCAACTAGAACTAACACGAATTGAGTTAGAACCAATATGAACACGAAATAGAACTAATCTGAACACCAATTAGACCTAATATGAGTTAGAACTAACACAAATACGAAATAAAACTAATATTAACTCCAATTAGATCTAACATGAATTTTTATTAGACCTAACACGAACTTTTATTAGACCTAACATGAAATTATACTTAACATAATTTTTTATTAGACCTAACATGAAATTAGACTTAACACGAACTTTTATTAGATCTAACATGAAATTTAAAGTCTAATTTCAATCATGTGAAATTCTTTTTAAGTCTAATTTAAATAATGTTAAGTCTAATTCAAAATTTTAAGTATAATTTCACGTTAAGTCCAATTAAATTAGACTTAAAACAAGTTGAATTAGACATAAGATGATTTCATGTCAGGTCTAATAAAAGTTCATGTTAGGTCTAATTCATATTAGTTCTAATAAAAATTCATGTTAGGTCTAATTGGAGTTCATGTTAGTTCTATTTCGTGTTCGTGTTAGTTCTAACTCATGTTAGTCTAATTGGAGTTCATGTTAGTTCTATTTCGTGTTCATGTTAGTTCTAACTCAGTTCGTGTTAGTTCTAATTCATGAATTAGAACTAATACGAACTAACTCAGTTCGGGTTAGTTCAAACTCAGTTCGTGTTAGTTCTGATTCATGAATTAGAACTAACATGAACTGAGCAAGAACTAACACGAACACGAAATAGAACTAACATGAATTAGAACTAACTGAAAGTACGTACCATAGAGGGGGCGAGGGGGTTGAATAGGATAATTGCTAATCTAATCTGATATCGATACCAAATTTAAAACTAATTAATTGATATCCTAACAAATATGATATAGAATAAAATTATGTGCAAGGATAAACAATGGATAATAGGTGATATAAATAATAAAACATTAAGAGTGCACCAATGCCAAACATAAATACAAAAAAATGATCATGGATTTCGGTCGACCCACGACCTACGTCTCCGCTCCTCACCCTCGAGGAAAATCTCCACTATCAACACAAAAAGCTACACAATCGGCTTTCTACATTCACCGATAAACATTTACAACTCACACTATTGTTAATACATAATACATTACTCTAAGTGTTAGCCTAGCCCATGTCACCTTGCTCAAGTGCTAGGAATTATAACATCTCCCTAGGATTTACAACCGACGCTAATCCTCTTGGAATTGACTCCGTCTCTCACCAACCACTTCTCTAACTGTCCTTATGTATTACAATGTGTTCTCTCAACAATTAAGCACAAAAAAATAGTTTGTTCTCTAATACAAGATGAGAACTAAGTTAAGCCCACACTTAATGAACTACTCACCACAATCCAAATATACTTAATGTGAAAAATACTTAAGCTCAATATGGGTGTGTGTGAAACAATAAGTATAATAAGATTTGAACTCAAATTAATCTAGCTAGCAAAAATATATAAAAAATTATAACAATATTTTGCTAGAAGAAAGGAGTTCGGTAAATTTCTCCGATAAACAAGAGAGGTAGAAATTTGAGGTAGAGATCTCCAAATTCTTTGTAGCAATTCTTCTCTTGTAAAACACAAATGAAACCATTTTTATTTATCTTTGAAACTCTTAAAAACTTGTAAAACTTAATCTAAACTTCCATAAATGAAACTAAGTGTTGAGGACTATATATAGTCTCTCAAGATATCAGCCCAAACCACAGGAAAGTACAAAAAAACGAGGTAAAACCCATAAAAGACAAAAATAGGAAAAACTAGTCATTAATGCAACAGATACAATATCGGTCGACTGAAAGTTAAGTGTCGATCGACTAAAAGATGACTATTAGTTGACCGAAAGATGACTGTTGGTCAACTGATATATGTGTATCGGTCGACTGATGATCCTAAGAAACAAAACTTTGAAATCACTTCTCTGGTCGGTTGACTGGTGGTCTCACGTCGGTCGACCGATTTGCTATCGTCGGTCGACTGATGGAGTATTGTCGGTCGACCGATAGCTCTAAAAATTCAGATGTTGAAAGATCATTCTAGTCGGTCAACTGATGACCTAGTGTCGGTCGACCGATGCTGATATTTCAGATACACATATATTCCAGAAATGCTAACTTTGTAAATTCAATTAAAAATAACAAATCAACTCCAAAAATAGTAAAATTTGGGAAAATATTTGTATACATAAAATTAAACATGTTAAAGAAGAAATTATTAAAAACACATTTCTTGTTTTTGAAACCTCATCATTTTGCAAAATCTATCAAAATACAAATTCGTTTAAAACAGTTGATTTTGATAAAATAATCTCCAACAAGTTTGAAACTTCTTTTAGATGGATTAATAGACTTTATGAAAGATATACAACCATTATATTAAGTTATTAATCCACAACACATTATTTTACAAATCGGTAAACCGTACGAACTTGTTAAAACTTGATTTTGACGAATTTCTTTCAAACAAGTTTTAAAACACTTTAAAATGGATTTATAGACTTGAGGAAAGTTATAAAATCTTGTTGTTAAGTCTATAATAAAAAACAACAATTAAACGATAAATCAAAACAAATGTGTGTGTATGAATTTTGAGCTCTAAGTATAAACACACAAAGTATAAACCTAAAACATTATACCCAAGCAATAGATCTTCAATTAAGCTCACAATGGTTGTGGATAAAGTGATATTAGATCTTGACTTGAAATGCAAAGCTTCTTTCCGATTTCCACCAACCTCAAAGATATCATCGTTTACGCTCAATTCCATCCAACCTCTAACTGAGAATCTTTATGTAGAATACCAAACAAACAAATATAAATACTCGATAAATAGTGTTAGAAATTATTTGTTAATCATCAAAACTAAATTAGATAGTAGGCTCATAAACATGAGACCTAACACTAACATGAGTTAGAACTAACACAAACACGAAATAGAACTTACATGGACTACAATTAGACCTAATACGAACTTTTATTAGACCTAACACGAACTTTTATTAGACCTAACATAAAATTAGACCTAACACGAAGTTTTATTAGACCTAATATGAACTTTTATTAGACCTAACATAAAATTAGACTTAACACAAACTTTTACTAGACTTAACACAAACTTTTATTACACCTAACATGAAATTAGACTTAACATAAATTTTTATTAGATCTAACATAAAATTAGACTTAACACGAACTTCATTTAGACCTAACACAAAATTTGAAGTCTAATTTCAATCATGTGAAATTCCTTTTAAGTCTAATTTAAATTAAGTTAAGTCTAATTCAATTTTTTAAGTCTAATTTCATGTTAAGCCTAATTAAATTAGACTTAAAACAAGTTGAATTAGACATAAGATAATTTCATGTTAGGTCTAATAAAAGTTCATGTTAGGTCTAATAAAAGTTCATATTAGGTCTAATTGGTGTTCATGTTAGTTCTATTTCGTGTTCGTATTAGTCCTAACTCATGTAAGTCTAATTAGAGTTCATGTTAGTTATATTTTTTGTTCGTGTTAGTTCTAGCTCAGTTCGTGTTAGTTCTAATTTATAAATTAGAACTAATACGAATTGAATTAGAACTAATTTAGTTCGGGTTAGTTTAAACTCAATTCGTGTTAGTTCTAATTCATGAATTAGAACTAACATGAACTAAGTAAGAATTAACACTAGCACGAAATAGAACTAACATGAATTAGAACTAACATGAACTGAGTAAGAACTAACACGAGCACGAAATAGAACTAACATGAATTAGAACTAACTGAAAGTACCCTAGAGGGAGGAGGGGTTGAATAGGATAATTGCTAATCTAATCTGATATCGATACCAATTTAAAACTAATTAACTGATATCCTAGCAAATATGATATAGAATAAAATTATGTGCAAGGATAAACAATGGATAATAGGCGATATAAATAATGAGACATTAAGAGTGCGCCAATGCCAAACATAAATACAAAAAATGATCATAGATTTTGGTCGACCCACGACCTACGTCTCTGCTCCTCACCCTCGAGGATAATCTCCACTATCAACACAAAAAGCTACACAATCGGCTTTCTACATTCACCGATAAACATTTATAACTCACACTATTGTTAATACACAATACACTCCTCTAAATGTTAGCCTAGCCTGTGTCACCTTCATCAAGTGCTCGGAATTATAACCTCTCTAGGATTTACAACCGATGCTACTCCTCTTGGAATTGACTCCGTCTCTCACCAACCACTTCTCTAAGTGTCCTTGTGTATTATAATGTGTTTTCTCAACAATTAAGCACAAGAAAATAGTTTGTTCTCTAATACAAGATGAAAACTAAGTTAAGCCCACACTCAATGAATCACTCACCACAACCCAAATATACTTAATGTGAAAAATACTTAAGCTCAATATGGGTGTGTGTAAAACAATAATTATAATAAATTTTGAACTTAAATTAATGTAGCAAAAATATATAAAAAATAATAATAATATTTTGCTAGAAGAAAGGAGTTTCTTAAACTTCTCCAATAAACAAGAGAGGTAGAAATTTGAGGTAGAGATCCCCAAATACTTTGTACCAATTCTTCTCTTGTAAAACACAAATGAAACACTTTTTATTTATCTTTGAAACTCTTAAAAACTTATAAAAATTGATCTAAACTTTCATAAATGAAACTAAGTGTTGAGGACTATATATAGTCTCTCAACATATCAGACCAAACCAGAGGAAAACACAAAAAAACGAGGCAAAACCCATAAAAGACAAAAACAAGAAAAATTAGCCGTTAATGCAACGGATACGATATCGGTCGACTGATAGTTAAGTGTCGGTCGACCAAAATATGACTATCGGTCGACTGATACATGTGTATCGGTCGACTAATGATGTTGAGAAACAAAACTTTGAAATCACTTCTCTGCCCAGTCGACTGGTGGTCTCACGTCGGTCAACCGATTTGCTGTCGTCAGTCGACTGATGGAGTATTGTCAGTCGATCGATAGCTCTAAAAATTTAGATGCTGAAAGATCAGTCTGGTCGGTCGACTGATGACCTAGTGTTGGTCGACCGATGCTAATATTTCAGATACACATATATTCTAGAAAGGCTGACTTTGTAAATTCAATTAAAAATAACAAATTAACTCCAAAAATAGTAAAATTTAGAGAAATATTTGTATACATGAAATTAAACATGTTCAAGAAGAAATTTTTAAAAACGAATTTCCCGTTTGTGAAAACTTATCATTATGCAAAATCAGTCAAATACGAATTTGTTTAAAACACTTAATTTTGACAAAATAATCTCAAACAAGTTTGAAACTTCTTTTAAATGGATTAATAAACTTTATAAATGATATACAATAATTATATTTAGTCATTAATCCACAACACATTATTTTGCAAATCGGTAAACCATACGAACTTGTTAAAACTTGATTTTGACGAATTTATTTCAAACTAGTTTTGAAACACTTTAAAATAGATTTATAGACTTGAGGAAAGATATAAAATTACGTTGTTAAGTCTGTAATCCAAAATGGCGATAAATTAAAATAAACGATAAATAAAAACAAATGTGTGTGTATGAATTTTGAGCTCTAAGTAAAACACACAAAGTATAAACCTAAAACACTATACCCAAGCAATAGATCTTCAATTAAGCTCGCCTTGGTTGTGGATAAAGTGATATCAGATCTTGACTTGAAATACAAAGCTTCATTCTGATTTCTATCAACCTCCAAGATATCGTTGTTTACGCTCAATTCCATCCAACCTCCAACTGAGAATCTTTGTGTAGAATACCTAACAAATAAACACAAATACTCAACAAACGATGTTAGAAATTGTTTGTTAATTATCAAAACTAGATTAGATAGTAGGCTCATAAACATGAGACCTAACACTAACATGAGTTAGAATTAACACGAACATGAAATAGAACTAACATGAACTCTAATTAGACCTAACACAAACTTTTATTAGACCTAATATAAGCTTTTATTTGATCTAACATGAAATTAAACCTAACACGAACTTTTATTAGACCTAACATAAAATTAGATTGAACATGAACTTTTGTTAGAACTAACACGAACTTTTATTAGACCTAACATGAAATTAGACTTAACACGAATTTTATTAGACCTAACATGAAATCAGACTTAACACGAATTTTATTAGACCTAACATGAAATCAGACTTAGCATGAACTTTTATTAGACCTAACACGGAATTTTAAGTCTAATTTTAATCATGTTAAATTCCTTTTAAGTCTAATTTAAATTATGTTAAGTTTAATTCAATTTTTTAAGTCTATTTTCATGTTAACTCCAATTAAATTAGACTTAAAATAAGTTGAACTAGATATAACATGATTTAAATTAGACTTATTAAATGAAATTAGTTCTAATAAAAGTTCGTATTAGTTCTAATTAGAGTTCATATTAGTTCTAATAGGAGTTCATGTTAGTTATAAATAGACCTAACATGAAAGAGATAAGGGTGTTTTGTACTTTTTATCCTCTCTCTATGCTGAGTTGGCGGATAATAATTACTAAAAGAGGGCTGCAGCACAAGATGTCACACTTCTTGGGACTGAATCACATGGGAAAAAAGTAAAAGGGCTGCAGCACATGAAGATATTGCTTTTGGGGGCTTAACACAATTTTCCCTTTTTTTAATAAGTAAACACCTTCATAACTTTGTATTTAATTAGTTTGCAATACGATTACGCCTCATTTTGTATGTGAAAACGAGTGGGAATGGAATAACAATTCTCGCTTCTCATTTCTTTGAACTAGTACAATCTTAGTTTGGAAGCTTAATGCTCATTCCCACTTCTTTATGTGGGAACGAGCATTCCCAATGAGTGGTAGAGAATGAACATTCCAACTTAAATGGGAATAAAAAATGGCCAAAGCTTTCAAATATGTCAATTTCCACTTCATTCTTTAAATTAAACCTAAACGCAAGAATAGAAATAAACATTTAATTTCCATACTAATTTCATCCTATTCCTTTTTTCATTTCATTCTCGCTTCCGCATACAAAAAGCATGGAATATTTACTTATATCTTTTCTTAATTTTAGACCCTCTACTTCTAAAGCATTGAAATTGATCAGGTCCCTTTCATTCATTCCCCATCGAGGAATTTATTGCTCCCCGCGAGTCAATCGCTTTCAACGTGAAGACCAACAATTATGTCATCAAACTTTTGTCACTACCAACCATTTTTTGTCTTTCTGTTCGAATGATACCATTAATCATTTCTTCTCTCCTCTTATTCCATATTGCATATTATTTATGGTTGGTATAAAGCATCTCCTCTATTGTATGGAAACATATGATTGGTTTAAGGGTAAATAAACCAATGGTTGGATTTTGTCTCTTTTTCATGCTGTTTACTTAAATCTAAAAAGCATAGGCTATGATATATGTAAATGTTTATAACCTATCAAATTAAAACTTAGAAAATGGACAATTATCTTACTTAGATCTAAAAAGCATACACTATGCTACATTTAAATGTCTATAACCTATCAATTTAAAATCTAGCAAATTATAGATTTATGAATAATTATTCTAGACTGAAAAATAACCCTAGTAATAATTAACTAAGCATATCCTAAAATTAATTTTCTATAACCTATCAAAGTCAAGTTATTTCTATCAATTATTAAGAGCGTGGACTAATTAAAACATGAATAAATTAAGCTTAGGAGGAAAATTAATAATCTACAAGAATAATCTAATCTAGCTTCATCATCCTAAACAACCTACTAAATTAGCTAAACACGATGGAAGAAGAATTAATAAAAATAGAAGAAGAAGAAGAAAGCATTGCAAGAATTAAAAAGAAGAGAAAATAACTTTTATTAAATAAAACTTAAAAGACTAAAATGAAGTTGGCCTCCTTCTAAGATCTGTTTAAAGGATCAATTGGTCAATAGATAAAAACAACAGGAGTCTAAGGTCCTATTTATACTATTATAAGCTGCAAATTAACTAAGTATTAATCTCTGCTGGGAAGCTGATGCGTGTCCACCCCACGCTTAATCTAAACATTCCAGAAACCAGCAACTCGAGTTGTACCAGCGGCAGACTCCATCGGCCGACAACTTACGTGGCTGACAAGAAAGGCAATACTTATCGAGCTACTCTCCAAGTCGAGCCCAAAAAGACTCCACACTCGGCCTATTGTTCTAGCCGACAACTTGTGTAGCCGACTAAAAAGACGGTGTTTGTAGGCCTTTAGCCGGATGACTAGAGAAGTGATGTGTCCTCGAACTCCCTGCTGACAACCAACTACCCTCGCATTAACTGCTGTAACAAGGTCATTATTGCTTTAGCCCGCATAGTCTTTATGACTTATCGGACCCATTCAGCACCAATCAGTTGCTGTTACCTTTGCACTAACCACCTGGATGACTCATCTTCGCCAGTACCCGATATTTGTTAGCTGTTTGTCGAGTCAGGTACCTGCCTGGACTAGACTCAAGTTACCTATCTGTCCTTCTGATCCACTATAAAAGAAAGCCATGTAACTCAAGGTAACTCTCTGATCTTTTCACGCAACGTTGAATTCTTCTTCATCACCTCACATTTTCCCACTCAAGTTCATATACTGACTTGACCTTCGAAGGAACCGCCGGAGAATCCAACTTTGGCCTCTCACGAGTTCTTCATGTGTAGGGAAGAATAGCAGGCCCCAGAGCTAGTCATTTGAAAGAGCTTGAGGACCCAAACACCACCATAGTCCACCCACAAACCCCCTGTTTGATAACTGACATCAATAGTTTGGCGCCTACCGTGGGGCCCTTCATCATTCTTCTAGCAGGATGTCTGGTTCTAAACGTGTTGGTCATGCTTTAAACCCACTTCCTAAAGAATTCACACAGAGGATTAGTCAATCTTTTCAATAGCAGTTTGCTGTTTTCACCAATGAGCTCCTCAGCCGAATTCCTCCCCAACAGACCGTCACCTTAGTTGTTCCTCCACCTCCGACAGGCCAACCATTCGCTCCTTCTTCACTTGGATGCACCGTGCTGACCAGATAGTAAGGAGACCAAGTTGAGCACACCTCTCCCCCACCTCGCTAGCAAACTCGCTTTGTAGGCCCTCCTCAACAGTATCAGCAGTATATGGAAGCGACAGGGGAGAGCTCGAGCTACATACATGACGGCCGAGGGTACACCATAAGGACAACATCACACGACCCTCAACTTCCTCATACCACTCCTAGCCGTTCTACCGCTAACCTTACATCTTGCTATGATACGACCTTTCAGCCAATCGTCGAAACCATTGGGGGGAGCACTCCCCTCGCCGATAGCATCATGAATGCTACTTATGACAAATTCAAGATGCCTCACGTAGAGAAATACAAGGGTGAAGGACATCTAGCCGTGCATGCTCAGAATTATTATGATATGATGACCATGCTATAGGTGTCAGAGCTTGTCCATTTGTAGGTGTTTTACTATCACTTTGTCAGGAAGTGCCAAGCTATGGTGGAACTCTGCCCAAGAAGTCCATTAATCCCTTTGAGCAGCTCAGTTAGAAGTTTGTGCACAACTTCCTTGCCGACACCAAGCCGAAGCTGCATCCCCATGTTTTGATGCAAATGAGGCAAGAGCCTGGAGAGAGCCTTAAGGACTTTTTCAAGAAGTACCAGACCAAAAGTTTGAAATTCAATGACCCAAGCAATGCAATCGTGATGTTTGCCGTCATAGCAGGCTTAGAGAGTAATGAGCTAGCTGACTCGCTCGTTAAGAAACGAGTCACCAGCTACGAACAACTAATGACTAAGGCCCATAGGTACATGGACATAGAAGAATCCTGAGACTATAAGAAAGCAACGACAGTGGTAGCAACAATAGCAGTAGCCGACATCAGTAGCGACCGAGTCAACGGTAGGGGCCGACCCCTCATTAAGGGAGGAAGTGTCAAAGGGTCCCTCCAGAACTGACCCCATACCAAATAGAGCCGACAAAAGGGATCAGAGGAAGGATGTTGTTAATAAGCCAGCCTACCTCGGCTAGAGACCTTGGCATCTTTTCATGTCAAAGCCTAAGGCACATAAATCTCCTGGAAGTAAACAAATTAATGGTACTATCTTCAAACAAGATATTTTTCCTACGATATATATCTATGTGTAGCTTTCATTGATCGATCATCCTCAACTCGGTCGGATTCGACTCAAAAGATCTTAGCACCTACTCAAGACAAGACCAAGGTGTGTCATCTCAAAAGCTCATGGTACTCTCTCAAGGTAAAACCAATGCATGCCCAGATTTGGTCGGCTTCGACTCAAAAGACCTTGGTATCATATATAAGTAAAACTAAAACACTCCATCAACAAAAAGACCTTAGTGCCCCTTCGAGATAAAACCAAGTCAGGCAATGACGTGGCCGACTCAAAAGACCTTAGTATCATTTACAAGTAAAACTAAGATACTCCATCAACAGAAGACCTTGGTGCTTATTTGTGGTAACACTAAAGCATCTCGACTCGACCTACATCAGCTAAAAGACCTTGGCATCTTCCTAAGTGCAAGGCACGTACCCTAAGACCTTGGTGTCATTACGAGTATATCCAAGGCATGAATCCAAGTCATCTCAATCTAAAAAATTAAGGGATACTCAATGGTACGCAGTTTAAATTAATAAAGAAAAATTGGCACCTAAATGTTTTGCAGCAAGACCTTGGCATGTTCATAAGCCTAAGGCATGCATTTTAAAACCTTGTGGTCATATTTAGTAAGGCAAGGTATGAGGTTGATTCACCACAATTACTGTAATGGCTAAGCTACCTCGACTCCCTATAGACTCGAATAAAGCATGAAACAAATGCAAGAAAGATTCATAAATCGAGAAGGAAAAAAGGAGACTTTTTATTCACATATCAAAAATGTTCCCACTAACATTTACATCAACATTTACATTCATCAATAAAAAAGAAGAAGAAGAAGCCCGATGCATGAAGCTTTAAGGAGCTCGGCTCGAGTTAGGAGTAGGATTGGGCAAGGCGGCACCCGACTCTGGAGCTGAAGTCGGCTGAGGAGAAGCAGAGATATCCTCATCATCTTGATCAAAGCCTCCTTCCGACTCCTCGCCTCCTTCATCCCCATTGTCAACATCCAGCATTAGCTAACCTTCTTTCATCTTGTTTGTTGGAAAATTTGTAAGAAGACAATGAAAGAATTGAATTTGATTTATTCTCTCTGACCGCTTAGAAAATGAATGTTTACAACTCTCTCAATACAATTTCTCTCTAATTGACTTTAGAAAAAGAAAATTACACTCTTCTTAATCAGAATCTCGATTTACAAAAGAGAAGAAGATTGATGGAGATCCTCCCCTTTGTTTAAGTCTGGGTTCTTCATGGTGGTGATGAAACGCCTCTCTCAAATGCTCACGTCGAGTTAACTTTCCGTTGATGATCTGACGTTTCTCTTCACTGGAACGTGGTTGATTCCTCTTGATTGATATCGAGGATAACTTGCGTGGCAAGTTTGAAATTAACTCTTGAGGAGTTAATAACTCACAGCAAGTTTTAGAAGAACTTCCAGAGTAAGTTTTGAACTCTGATCGAGTTAAAGAACTCTGAACGAGTTTAGAAGAACTTACAAAGCAAGTTTTGAACTCTGATCGAGTTGAGAAGAACTCTTAGAAAGAGTTCACAAGCCAAGCTGAGTAATCTCAAAGGCTTCAATAAAAACCTTCCAAGATGATTCAAGAGTTTCTTCAAGTTGATGATCTCCAAAGCTCCAAGAAGATATGAAGAAGCCGACCTGATCTCCCAAAAGTCAGATCCGAAAGATGATCTCTAGATCCGAAAGATGATCTCTAGATCCGAAAGATGATTGCCAAGATCCGATCTGTCAAAAAGCCAGTGATCCCAAAAGAGAGACCCAAACTCAATTGAGTTTACCTATATTTATAGGGGGATTAAGGGGTGTAACTTCCCCCTTAATCCGCTTCTAAGTGGGATGGAAATCCCTCCAATCGTGAGGAAAAATAGTTTCTGGAACCTTTCAGCTCGAGCTTGTACGAGCCAAATACTAAAAATGGTGTTCTGGGCCCGAACTCTGTGTTTTAGACCTGAAATGCAGAGTTGGGCATTTCTAGTTGGCTCAAAACGTAGTGGCCGCACCGCTTTAAGAGTCTGAGATGCAAGAATGATCTCTGCGTTTGGATCTGGAATGCAGAGTTGGATTCTGTATTTTGGACTAAAAATGTAGTAATGAAGGCTACATTTGGATCTGCAACGCAGTGATGAACCCTGCATTTTGGGCTAAAAACGCAGCAGCGAGCTCTATGTTTGGATCTGGAATGCATCGATGAACCCTGCGTATTAGGTTGAAAACACAGCAGTGATCTTTGCGTTTGGATCTGGAACTCTGCGTTTTGACTCTGGGATGCAGAGATAAGCCTTAGGCGGATTTGGCGAGCTTTAGGCTAAGTCTAATGTTCTGGCAAAGTCCAGTCTTGCAGACGGACTTCAGAACATAACTTGCTGTGAAGAATAGGTCATAACTTTCAAACTGTAAGTCGGAATTGAACGAATTATATATAAAAATTGGCTATCTCGACGAGACGAAGCTAACCAAACCTCCAGGGTTTACGCCATCCATTTTGCCAAATTCCCTCTGGTTTGAGAGATATATGTATTTTGATTTGAAGAGACCGCCAATTTGTAGTCTTTTTTGCTAGAGTGTTGCAAAGATCATCACATTGTAACCTTCATCTTGGCTCCTTGAAAATATAAGAGTTGTCAGATTGTCACTCTCGATGTTGATTGTGAAGTCTGTTGAATAGAGCTTTCATCATTTATTGTGAAGGTCGTCAGATTGTAACCTTCATCGATCTACATGAAAGTCTTCAAATTATAGCCTTCTGGAAGCCGTCAAATTATAACTTCCATTATTAATGTTTGATGGGGATAAGCTATCTACAGTGATTTTTAGACAACCTACACATTTCTATCTCCTTCAAGACATCAAGACAGTTGGCAACTCTGGAGGGATAATGGAGATGATCAGGGTCAGGTTGAGATTCGTGAGGGAGCTGGCCCAAGAGGAAGTTGAAGCCAGCTTTACAAGCCAGAGCTACCTCTACCTTACCTAGAGAGCTATCGAAGTATTTATGCACGACTTCCACCCTAAATGCCTCAGACTCGAGATAGCTGAGGCGACCCTGTATGCTTGAACATTAGCGAGAAGTGACTCACGCTGCTTCTCAGCCTCCAATGCCACTCGGGTCACCTCCTTCTTTAGCAGTTCATGGGCGTCCACTTCCTCTTTAAGTTGTACCTAGAGGTTATCGACTTCTTGGTGAGTAGACTGGGCACGTTCAAAGGAAATCCTGCTCTCTCGTCTCTCAAGTTCAAGCACAACCTCCAGATATTTCACTCAGCCATCTCACTCAAGAATCTCATGCTAAAGATGGCCGATGTCTTCTTTTAAGCTTCTTGATAGTGGTCGACTTCTTATGACTATGTGATTTGAGTCCCTTGATCATCTTGTCCCGAATCTCTAGTTCCCGGCGCCGTTTGCTATCACTCCGTTTTCAAGCATCCAGCTCGACCTCCATGGCAGCAGCTTTCTTCCCAGCCTCCTCCTGAGCTACTCCTTTAACCTCTTACGCCTCTTGAAACTTAGCGGAGAGGTCTCATGCTAAACATTCGCCGAGCTTTTCGTCCCAATCGCGTCGACTCTTGGAGATAAACTTTTGAGAAGTTTCACAATGGTTTTGTTGAAAGCTTCTGCAAGGCCATTAGCTGGTGGATAATAAGTTATTGATGTGACACTTTGGATTCTAAACTTGTTGTAGAACCTCTAGAACCCGTGACTGACGAATTGTGTTTTGTTCTCGTAGACTATCCGTCTTCGTTTACTAAAGCGGTAGATAACATTATGCTTGATGAACTTGATCACGTTTGAAGTCTTAGCTTCCTTCAAAGGAATGGCTTCTGCCCACTTGGAGAAGTAACCGGTTACTGCTAAGATAAACCCATGTTCTTTGGATGTTGGTGGAGCAATGGGTCTAAAAATATCCATCCCCTACATCTCGAATGGCCAAGATGAAGACGTTGGATGCAGATTTCCTAGTGCTTGATAAATGAAGTCACCATGGATTTAGCATGCATGCTATTGTTTAGCATAATCAACAACGTCTGTGAATATCTTTGGCCAGTAGTAGCCAATTCTTCAGAGTCGATCCCCTAATATGGCTCCAGGCTGGTGAGCACCGTACATTCCATCATGAGCTTCTTTAAGAGCCTCCTGCGCTTCTTTTCTAGAAAGGCAGCGAAACAAGACTCCATCATACGATTTTCAATAAAAGGTTTGAGAAACTACATCATAATAGAATCAAAGGGCCTTCCGTTTGATGGCGACCGCTTCCTTAGAATCATCGGGTAGTATCCCATACAAGACATAGTTAATATACGGGAACCACTAATCCCTTAGTTCGAGCTCAATTGAAGTTTCACAGAAAATCTTCACTATTGTCTCGTTTGAGCGGTCTTCTAAAGGAAACTTGGGGCGATAAAAATCACGTCCCATAACGAATATTGTCGTTTCAGCCTTTGGCAGCAATAACAATGAAGTTGCCAGCTAGGCTAAAGCATCTGTATAGGTATTCTGAACTCGCGGAATGTTTTGATAAAGAAGCCTTTAAACTTTCAGGCTAAATGTAATGCTGTGAAATGGTATGAGACTAAATCCTCATTACGCACTTCATATTCTCCTCGGACTTGATTTACAATGAGCAGAGAATCATTGTAAACCTCGAGATGTCGAATGTTAAGCTCCTCGGTCAACTACATCCCTAGTAACAGAGCGTTGTACTTTGCCATATTATTGGTAGAGGGCTCGATTAAGGAGAAACCTCTTGGGATCACGTGATCACTTAGGGATACGAGTTCTACCCCCACACCAGCGGTGATTCCTCCATTTGGGTTCACCCTAGATGCACAGTCAAAGAATAATTTTCATATTTGCATGACCTCTTGGGTTACGCAAGCTTCGGTAACTTTATTTGGTAAGTCCTCATATAATTTGGAAGAATCAGATATCGGATGATCAGCTAAGAAATCCGCTAGAGCTTGGCCTTTAAGAGCCTTTTGAGGCATGAATTGCATAGAATATTGCGATAGGAGTATCACCAATTTTGCTAGATGGAAATTCAGTGAATAGGGTTTCCTCATGAGCACCCTCAAAGGATTTATCTTGGAGATGACATGAATTGATTGTCTAACCAAGTAGTGTCGTATCTTCTGGACAACAAACACTAATGCAAGGCACTCTTTTTCTACCGAATTGTACCGGTGTTCGGCTCCGATCATGGTTCTAATAAATTGATTTTGGGCTAATAAAGCTCTAAGAGAATGATTCATGGCTCTCACATATAACAGGAATGGTTTTCCTGATACTATGGCCACAAGGATGGGTGGCTGAGTGAGATATCGCTTGATCTCCTCAAATACCTATTGACAGTGTTTATCCTAAATGAATGAGACTCCTTTCTTCATCAACTTGGTGAAGGGTTGGCAACATCCCAAGAGATTTGGTATGAATCTCTGGATGTAAGCCAATCTGCCTTGCAAGCCTCTGAGCTTTTTGATATTTTTCAGAGGTCGCATTTCTTGGATGGCACGAACCTTTTCTAGGTCGAGGGAGATCCCTTTAGATTTGACTATGAATCACAAGAATTTACCACTAGCTACTCCTAAGAACGATTTAGTCGGGTTCATCTTCAGTTGATGTGCTCGCATGATATCGAACATCATCTTTAGATTTGCAAGATGATCGCCTTTGTTTTGGTTTTTCACTACAATATCATCCGCATAGTATTCAATCACACAGATGTTCATAAAAGATTATATTCATTGCACGCTGATAGGTTGCGCCAGCGTTCTTCAATCTAAAGGGCATCATTGTGTAGCAATACACTCTCAATGGTGGTCTAAAGGCGATGTGCTTTTCGTCTTCAGGGTACATTTTTGATCTAGTTATACCCTAAAAACCTGTCCATGAAAGACATCCTATCATACCCACAAGTATTGTCGATCATAACATGTGTGATGGGGAGTGGAAACTCGTCTTTCGAACATACAGTGTTTAGGTCACGAAAGTCGATTCAAATTTGAACCTTTCCATTTTTCTAGGGCACAGGGACTATGTTAGCCACCCAGTCAGGGTGTTGTTCTTCTCTAACAAAGTCTAAGTCGATAAGCTTTCTGACTTCTGACTCAATCACCTCTATGATCTCTGGACGGAACCGATGTTGATATTTCTTAACATGCTTTGCATCCGGATCGATGTTAAGCCGATGCATGGCTACTTTAGGATCAAGACCATGCATGTCTTCATAATTCCAAGCGAAGACATCTATATATTCTCTAATGAGAGATATGAGATCTACTTTCTTAGATGGTGATAAGCTCTCACTTATGAAGATTGGCTTGGAATTGATTTTATCCCCCATGTTGACTTGGATTACCTTATCTTCTGTGGGCGGCTCACGTTGTTTGAAGCGCATATCCCATAAAATATTAAGGTGTTTGATCCGAGGGTCTTTGGTTGACTCAATCAACTTTTCATCATCCTCCTCTGCATCTTTATCTGGATGACTAGCCGAAGTCATGTTCACAGACATGTTTATAAAGAATGTTCTAATGATTACATCGGATTCCCATGATGATGTTCCAGATGAATGGTCTTGCCATAGACAATCATCGGTTTTATTTTCTAAAAGGGGAGGGGTTGAAACATAACCTAACCCTCTTCCAGTTTTATAATAATAATCAGGAGGTTTTCCTTCTGGAGTGAAAGGTTGAATTAGTGCTCGTCTTCCTTTCTCAAAGTTTAAGCCTTCCTGTTTATCAAAGTCATAACTCATTCTTCTCATCAGATGGATGAAATTGGGTTCATGATAATAAAATTGTGGGATTCCAAGATCTTCATCTGAACTTTCCCGCTTCGGTGACTCAGAGTTGGCTTTACCGAAATAGATTAGCTTTTGGCCTTTCTTTTTAGACGGGACCATGAAGAAGGCTTTCTACACATCTTCCATCTCTTCGAATGTAGCGAAAGATGATTTGAGTGGCAAATCAAGTGATGCCTTAGCAAACAATGTATGCCATGGATCTATACCTGCATCTATAGCTGTCTCTATTTTCTCACATTCAGAGGACACATCAGGCAAGTAAGCCAAATTAAAATATTCATTAATGTACCACTCATCCACACTCGATACATCATTAGTATTAAGCTCATTCTGGCTCACTACATTCAGATCTAACTCCTATGGACACTCTTCCTTAGGCTCGGGCACGATGTCCACCTCGTTGCCACTGTCGGCAGCTTCCTTCGGCTGCTCTAGCTCTTGAGAGTCCAGATAGAAGACTAAGTCAGTATGAAAATTCTCCACACCTCTGAAAGGTTGCTTCTCTACGATCTGAGTTTTGACTTCTCCCACATCATCAGCATATTTTGTTACCCGATGAAGGGTAGACGGGACGATATGATACACATGAATCCAGGGCCACCCTAATAATAGATTGTAGAACATGTCCGCATCTATGATGTAACAAGTCACCTCTGACTTTAGATCTCCTATTGGCACCTGATTTTGATCTTGCCCAAGGGTTGGGTGTTGTTGGCATTGAAGCCAAAGATGGTAGTCTAAGTAGAACTCAATCGATGCAGAGGAATCTCAATGACTTGCCTAACTCTGTACGGCATAATGTTGAGTGCAAAGCCTAGATCGACTTGAACACGGCTGATCTCAGAGGACCCAATATACCCTGTGTAATAAAATGGTCTATCATGCTTGTGTTTGATTGGCATATCTTCTTGTGTGAATGATATGCATGTCAAACTTCTTGTAGCTTGTAAGCATTATGCGCAGGGTTGATCTTTTGTAACTTCTAGGACTGCATGAACTTGTGTTATAAAAAAGCTCTCTGTGTCTATTAAAGATTCAATCAGAGCCTCCCTCATGGTCTTGGACAGTCGCAAGAGCTCATATAGGGTGATCCTGGTCGGAATATTGGCCAACTATGCTATAACTTTGAAACAAAAGGGAGTGTTTGATCCTCCAGCTTGTTGAAGAAGACTTTTGTTGTAGCGGAGCTCCTTCTATTTCCCTTTGTCTGCGGGCTTTTTGGGGGTAGAACCCCCAGCTTCTATGTCCTGTTCTTCTACTCCTTGACCAACTTGACCATACTTTTTCAAGTATGTCTTTCCTGATCTGGTACCTGGATTAGCTTCTTGTTCGGCCGCAAGAACCTCTTTCTCCTCATCCAAGTCGGTGAGAGTGACGAGATGATCATAATCTTTGTTCATAGAGGGGCTAATCACATTGGAGGATTTAGCCGTGTTTCTCTTTTTCTTCGTTGATATGCTTGCCTATTGTTGGTCTTCAAGCAAATCGGGATGGACCCACATTATCTCTCCTTTAAGAGTAGTAAGGGGTACCAACCATTTCTCTTTCTGATCATGTGGGTCAATATTTTTTAGGTGTAGTTCTTCCTTGGGGATAGGGATGACATCATTAAGAGCTGCCATAGGTGGAAAATCTCCAAACCAGACCGATATCATGTTAGTGGATACGGTCTTCTGTTCTGGCTTCAGCTTGAGTATATCAGTATCAACCAGTGCTTGTAGAATATCCTTGAAGACATAGCATCTCCTTGTCAGATGTCCCAACATTCTGTAATAGAGACAGTAATTGGGATTGTCCACTTTTCCTGTCTCTTTAGGTTTCTTCACTTCAGGAAGTTTCAACTTATTGTTCTTCCGAAGTAGCTGGAATAGAGTATCCACATGGTCCTCTTTGAAAGGGTGTTGCTTGGGTGCTCTAGGCCGGTTCGATACCTTGTCCTGCTTAGCAGGTGGTGCTCGAGTATTGGTATCAGTGGCCAGAGTATCCTTTTCCTTCGGTCGGGGAGCATTGCCTTGACTGCATTACACCGGCTACTTTTGTTTGCTTGTCTCTTCAGCTCTAACCCGGCCAACAATTTCTTTTACTTGTTCTCCTCGGGAAACCAGCTATTTCCAAGAACGACATTCTGCAACCCCCATTTGAGCTAAGAGATGGGTCTACAAATTATGCTGACAGATTTCTACTAGACTAGATTGTATCATGCCTGACGGACATCGCAAGACCATGCTTCGGAATCTCTCAACGAAGGCTTTGATAGACTCTCCCTTCCTTTGTTTGGTGGTAAGAAGAGTAGGAACGGATACCTCGATGTCATCTTTGAAGAATCTGACCAGGAATAGCCTCTCTAGATCTACCAACTTCTGAATAGATCTAACAGGAAGTTTCATGAACCACTCAAAGGCAACCCCCTTGAGGGTGCTAATGAACAAACGAGTCAATATGGTGTCGTTTGAAATCACATCTTCAGTCTGTGACTTGAAGTAGCAGATATGTTAGTACGGTGACCCCGTGCCTTCAAAAGCTTGCAAAGTTGTAACCTTAAATCTCAGCGGATAGGGAGCTGAATCCCATTCAGCAGGATAAGGCCTCACAACTCCTTTTTCTTGGAGCTCACTTCTGTTGTCAATAGCATTGAAGCGAGCCTCCAATTCTTCCATTTTGGCTGACTGAGGATTCTGTTAATTCTCGGCTTCTTTTTCTTCTTCAGAGGAAGATTCTATGTGATGAGTTTCTTGATCATAAGTCTCATTCACTTTTTGTTTCCCCTTCGACGTGGACGATCCTCCTTTTCATGAGGATTCATGCTGAATTGATGAGTTAGCTTTTTGAGAGTGGGCCCTATCTATAATGATTTGAGCCATTAAATCATGAAATTCATTGATAGTCTCTTGCTAGGCTTTAAGCATAGCATGCTGCCCATCAAGTCTCTTCGTGACATCAACAGGATTCCCTGTCATGTAGGCGGAGCTCTCATGTTCCACAAAAGAACTTGATGATTAAGACTCCGTGATGGCTAAATGTTCATCATCGGAATTGTTTCCTCTGGCTAATCGCCGATAGTTGACAGGGGGAATGGCTCCCGTTCACGTCCGAGTGTATGATTCCTTCAAACTCGTTCATAATTTCTCTAACGCTTGGAGAATTATCTGTCTACAATTCATCAGAACTAGGGACTGATAATTTCCCTTGGCCGATCATATTGATAGTGACTTCAGGATATTCGACTTCTGAAGCTTTCTTCTTGTAGTGACGTTGTCGCTTGTTAGGCTGGACAACGTTCTTCAATCGGTTAAACACCGACTGTCTAGGCACAAAAGTACAACATTAGCATTTTGAGAGGACAGCAAAAACAAGTTGCTCACATTGACATGAATGAGGGGCTTGTTGCACCGGTCTTTCTCTCGATAAAAGATCCCTTACATCAGAAACTTGAGGAATGTCCCCCACTGAACATGAGGTCTGAATTGGAACCCCCTGCCTATTAGTAGGTAGGACTAGTTCATGGTGAACATGGATTTTAAATCCATGTCGGTCTTTTTGAACATGACGAATCACATCATGTTCTGGAGAAGGAACATGAGGGACACGTTTAACATTTAAAACTCGAGAGCTGTGTTTGAGAATGGGAATGCGAAGATCGCTTTTTGTTTGAGCAATGTATGACTGAGGTTCGCATTTTGCTAGCGAAACGTTCCCTTGAGGGTCGCGTTTTGATGGAGCAACACAGGCCTGAGGTCCGTGTTCTGTTTGTGAAACGCTCCCTCGAGGGTCGTGTTTTGATTGTGAAATGCTCCCTTGAGGGTCGCGTTTTGATTAGATCATGCGGGGCCTATATTTGGGCTCATCAACATGAGACTCGTGTTATAAGGTTGAAACGTGAGGCTCGTGCTGAGGCTCACAAACGCGGAGTTCGCGTTGGTTGAGGGATCAGCTTTCTTGGAGATGTGCTCATCGTAGGGATCTCCTCCTCCGTCGAGTAACATTTTTCTTGACCTGTCTCAAGGCTTTTGCAGTGTCGCTATCTGCGTTGGTCAAGTTCATCGCTGCAATAGGCCTTTTGTGACCCGGTACCCGTCGTTTTGGTACAGGTGTAAAATCTTCAACTTGATTAACTAGTTTAACTGCAGCTGAGCCTACTCCTTCAAAGGAGATGTTATCCGAGCCATCTATTCCAAAGGAGAGGCCCTCCTTTGGTGATTCAGTCACAATTAGAGTTTAGTCTCCTTGGAGACTTTGTGGATCTTGCGCATAGCCTTGAGGCTAAGGGATCCGGAGGAGAGTGATTCCTCGTACTTGGCTTGGTCAAACTATACAACAAGAGTTTTGACCATTGTTGTAGCGAGATTGACGTCCGATTGCACCACCACTTCCTCATCGGTGAAACTAGTCCCTAAAGAAGTCGACATCTTTTGTCTGTGGAAAATTGAAGAAGAATAAGAATAAAATTATGTATTTATCTCTCTAACTGACTTAGAAAAAAAGAATATAATCTCTCTTTGCAATCTCTCTCTAATTGATTTAGAAAAAAATTATAACTCTTCTATATCAGTTTCTCAATTTACAAAAGAAATAAGGAATCGACGGAGATCCTTCCCTTTATTTAAACCTGGGTTCTTCTTGGTACCGATGGGAGTTTGATTTATGTATCTCATTGATGATCTTATTGCTTCGACTCGTGAAACACGACCTATCTCTCTTGAATTGATGTTGAGGAGAACTTACTAGGCAAGTTTAAAACTCTTAACTAGTTAATAACTCTTAGTGAGTTTAAAACTCTGTAAAATAGTTAATTCGGTAAAGGAGATTAATCCTTTTTATTATTTAACCAAAATCAGTTTTCAAGCTAAGACCAAAGCCCCAAAGATTTGATCCAAAAAGCTCTATCTAAAAATTCTCTAAGAGAAGATAAAATGTCGACCCCCAAAAGCTCTAGCCGAAGATTCTCAACTCAGCTGAGTTTTCAGCTATTTATAAGGGTTTTAGAGGTGTAACTAACCCCTAAAATCACTTCTTAGTGGGGTTGTGATCCCCTCAGATCATACAAAATGGTTTTAGAACCATTCAACTCGTGTTTGAACGAGTCAAACGTGAAATTCGTGTTCTGGGAATGGACTCTGCGACTTGAACTTCAGACACGGAGTTGGGCTCTGCGTTTGGGTCTAAAAACGCAGTGGTGAACCCATCGTTCTGTTCTTTGAATGTGGATGTGAACTCCGTGTCTTGAGTTTGGAACGCAGCAATGAATTTCATGTTTTGTTCTTGGAACGCAGAGGTGAACTCTACGTCTTGAGTTGAAGAGACCGTCAACTTGTATTCTCTTTTGTTAGAGTGTTTCAAAGATTGTCATATCGTAATCTTTGTCTTGGCTTCTTGAAACATGAGAGTCGTCAGTTGTAACTCTTGTTAGTGATTGTAAAGCCCGTCGAATCAAAAATTTCATCTGTTGTTGTGAAGGTCGTCAAATTGTAACCATCTGAAAGTCGTCAAATTATAACTTTCATCATTGGTGTTTAACGGGGATCAACTATCCACAGTAATTTTTAGACAACCTACAAATACCACGACTCTTACTTTCACTACATCATTTTCATTTGTTGGTGGTGATGTTTGAAATAAGATTGATTGAATGCCTCAAAAATCCTCTTGCAGACATTCCTTGCATTACCCCTCGCAATGCCTAAGCCTGACCTAAATCTGACTCAAGCAATGGCTGCAAGCACTTGCAAGAACTATTGTCAACTACAACAACTTGCAATCTATTTGCTAGAATGACCAACGAGCACCCACCTCTTCTATCACCACCTCATCCACTCTCTGCTCCTTTTTTGTTGGGGAGTAAACTGGTTCAACTGAGAGTTAATGAACCTTAAATAGTGGATAGGAAATAATTTTAACCAAAAATTTTAAGTTATTAGGTTTAGTCTTAACTTCTATTTAAGCCTATCATTTTTTATCATTCTTTCCAATAGGAACTATGCACACACAATATATCCAACACTATGCACCCTGCCATGAATGCTGCCACCATGGATTTACTTTGTCGTCAACGACGACAGTCACAACCATCTTCACCTTCAACAGCTGCTCAATGCCTATTGATAATAATGAACACAATGCATTCAACAAAATGTTTGAGGGGTCACTTATTACCAGCCTTTTTTGCTAACCTTCAAAAGTGGCACATAAAGCGTTTGATGGAAGGCCAGAGCGAAATTTCCCATCCCTTCGGTTAGTTCCCATAGTCAGCTCCCATAGCCAGCATCCTCTGACCAGCTCTCCTCGACCAAGCTCCCACTTGTCAAGCTTCCCTATCTAACCTTATTAAATGTCCGTGCTATCACGAGATAGCCACAACCTTACCCCTCTATCTATCCTGTCACCGGACAACAACAACCTCGCTCTCTCTATCCATGCTATCACTAGATAGGTATGACCTCCTCTCTCTATCTGTGCTATCACCAGATAGCTATGACCTCTCTGCTTCTATCCAGCCCTCACTAGATACCTACAACCTAGTTGACTGCAACAAATAGGCTAATCATCACTCGCTCTTTCTTGGCAAACTATCTTTGGTAATACCCAAAGATAGTTTGAGAGGGGGTGTTAAATATTTATAGCTAGACTCTATTGTTTTCCATTCTTTTAGTCCTATATTGCTTAGGTTACTAGATCTGCTACTCCAACTCTTGTATATAGCATCTCAATGTAATGAGTGGAATTATCTCATTTCCTCCCAAAAAACTTTATTCTTATGAGAGATCTCATTTCCTCCCAAAATTCTTTTGGGCATGTTTGGATTAGGGAGAATAAGGGAGAAGGGAAGTTAGGGGAAAGCATTTACCCTAGTTCACCCCATTTGGGAATCCTTTAGACGGTAGAGTCTTCCCACTAGTTCCCCTAAGATCACCCTCAAACAATACAAAATTTTCCCCCCTCTGAATTTTAGTGGAGCCTAGGATAAGAGAATTTTCTTACCTTCCCCTCTCTTCTCTCCCAATTTTTCTTTAACTTCATTTACACCCCAAGAGATCCAAACATGCTCTTATTCTTTTGTGAGTGGGGGGTGGGGGGTGGTGATGCAAACATAATCATCAAATTGGAGGGCACGTACCCACCACTGGTGGCTAGATGGATGAGAGGTTCCAATATGTCTCCTATGATCGTGGGTTTGATTTCGGCTGGGTTATTTAAAAAAGGGAGGGCACGTGTTGGCAGATGAAATTCCCATGTGTATAATAGAGTACTCATAAATATAGTTGCTACCTTTTTAGGCTAGACTTAGCTCAATCCACCATCTATGTGTGGTCATTGGCCTAGGTCGACCTATGAGCTTGTTCTCTAGGCTTGGCTTAGCCAGATGCGGGGTAGGCAGGTCAGATTCGACCAGTTACAGTAGCATGCAGTGGACTCCAATGAATTGGCCCTCAATCCATGTGGGCCAACATCTTGCTCGACACACAAACCCCACCGAGCAAGTTGAGCCTATATGTGGAGGGTTTGGCTTGCTAGACCCATCCTTTGGGTACGTCCAAATAAAATTTTCTTTTTACAATAAAAACACTTTTATTATAATTTGTTACAATTTCTTTTATGTTTATATTGTTTAAAGCTAGTAGTGCAATTATTTATTGCTCATGGGATGTAAGATTTGCACCAGTCAATGTTAAATCTCTATGTTTGCGGTATTTTCCTCTGTCAATGCATACAAATATATGATTTTACTAAATAAAATTATTTTTTCATTTTTTTTATAATGGTTAGATCATTATTTAGTTAATTATGTATAATTTTTAAAGTGTCAAACAATTGCTTAGAAAACTATTAGGAAAAAAAAATTGAGATAGATGGGCCCACCCTTACTATGCATTCTGCATGTTTCTCAATCCACGAGCAAGTCTCTAGGCCAAAAATATATAAGTAATCAAAGATGGCCTATCGGTCTCACTGCAAGTCATGAGTTGGCTCACCCCACCACTAAGCCCGCACAAGCTAGCCCGCATGACGAGCCACCAGTGACTATCAACTAGAGATCCATCGATGTCCATTTCATCCATATTTGAAACCAAGGCCGGCTTTGGGGCTGCTCCAGGTGAGCGCCCGCACAGGGCCCCCAATTTTTGGGGGCCCCCAAAATTTTTTTATATAAGTATATTTATATATATGAAGAAAAAATGTGGACCGTCCATTTTATACCCAGCTTAATCTCAACCCTCTATTCAAAACTCTTCTTTCAAAAACACATCAGCCTCACCCCCAATTCTTCACCTATTCTCATTTCTCACGATTCTCATCTCATTTCTGTCTCAAACCCTAGCCGCCACCCAATTACCCAAATCCAATCCCCCACCGGGCCACCGCCACCGGCCACCCATCCTCCTCTTCTCTCTAGTCTCTGCGGCTCAGCGACCGCCGCCGCCGCCAGAGTGACTGAGTCTCCTCCTCTCCGGCTCTTCGACTCCACCGCGGCACCGCCCGAGGCCGAGGCGGCGAGGCCAGCCCCAAATCGTCGTCAGCCTCCATCGCCATCGCCATCGGCATCCTCTCTCCGCCTCTTCGACTCCACCGCGGCACCGCCCGAGAACCGAAATCGCCGGCCAACCCCGAAATCGCAGTCCCCATCCTCGGCTCTGTGCGGGCCAGCCCCTGTGCGGTTGTGCGGGCACTCACCTGGAGCAGCCCCAAATCCAGTTCGGTCCCCCATCCTCCTCATTTTTTTTATTTTTATAATTTTTTCTGTTGAGAACTTGTGATTTTTAGTGTTTTGCTACTGCTGATTTGAGATTTCTTTTTTTGTATTGCATGAGATCCAAGCGGCCAAGTGGGTCTTACATTTTCGGTGCTGCCGTTGCCGTAGTGTCGTGCTGCCGCTTTGTATTCTTCAGCCCGAGCTGTTCAACAGGTTGTATTGTTCCGAATCTTTTAACTTCTTTCAATTTGATTGTGATATTTTTTGTTTTATTATAGAAATACCTCCAAGAAAGTATCCATCTGGATATGATAAACGCAAGAAAAAAAGAAAAATTGAACAATTTGTCCAAACTCAAAGTAGAGCGCTTGATAAATTTATTGTTAGAGAAACACAAGATTTAGTTGAAAATTTAATTGAAAATGATAATATTAATGATTTGCGCCTGAATGAGTATGCGAATGAAAATTTGAATCATAATGAAAATGATAATGAAAATGAGAATCAGAATGAAAGTGAGAATCATAATGAAAATGATAATGAAAATGAGAATCAGAATGAAAATGAGAATCATAATGAAAATGATAATGAAAATGAGAATCATAATGAAAATGATAATGAAAATATTTTAGGCAATGAACAACCTAATCAGTCCATGCTCATGAATTTGAATATTTATGATTCAAGAACTTGGGATAATTTGGACACAAAATCTAGAGATATATTAGTGGAAAATGGCCCTATAAGAGATCTATTAGTTGAAAAAGGTCCTAAAGATAAATTAGGAAGATGTTTTTCTTCGGCATTTTACACTAGACATTTATCAAATGGAGAGAAATATGATAGGGAATGGTTAGTTTATTCAAAGGATATCGATAAAGTATTTTGTTTTTGTTGTAAACTGTTTAAAAATGGTTTTAAGAAAAGTTATTTAATAAATGAAGGATTTAATGATTGGATGCATCTTAGTGCTAGGCTTAAAGAACATGAAACAACTAATGAGCACATCATTAACATGAGTACTTGGCTTGATTTACGCATAAGATTAAAGAATAATAAAACAATTGATAAAAATATTCAAGAGAAAATTAATAAAGAGAAGGAACATTGGAAGAAAGTATTACAAAGAATAATTTCTGTTGTTAAATATCTTGCTAAACATAACTTGGCATTTCGAGGCACAAATGAGAGAATTTATCAAAATCATAATGGAAATTTTTTAGGCCTAATTGAAATGATTGCAGAATGGGATCCCGTAATGCAAGAACATGTTCGACGTATTGACTATGGTGAAATTCATTATCATTATCTTGGTCACGCATTCAAAATGAATTGATAAGTATGTTAGCTTCTAAAATCAAATGTGCAATTGTTCAAAAAATTAAAGAAGCTAAATATTTTTCAGTAATACTTGATTGTACTCCGGATGTAAGTCACCAAGAACAAATGACTTTAATATTACGATGTGTTGATATTTCTACAAGCCCGATAAAAATAGAAGAATTTTTTATAGAATTTTTAAAAGTAAATGATACATCTGGACAAGGGCTTTTTGAAGAATTACAAAATGTGCTAAAAACTCTTAATCTTGATATTGATAATGTACGAGGTCAAGGGTATGATAATGGGTCTAATATGAAAGGGAGATACCAATGTGTACAAAAAAAAGTACTTGAAATAAATCCTAGAGCATTATACACGCCTTGTGGTTGTCATAGTCTTAATTTAACACTTTGTGACATGGCAAATTGTTGTGGTAAAGCAAAAGACTTTTTTGGAGTGATACAACGCATTTATACATTATTTTCTCACTCAACAAAGCGATGGTAAATTTTGATAAATAATGTAAAAGGTTTAACTGTGAAACCATTGTCGACTACACGTTGGGAAAGCCATATTGAAAGCGATAAAGCAATTAGATTCCAAACGCTTGAAATAAGAGAAGCACTACTTCAGTTAGCAGAAACTGATAATGACTCCAAAATAAGAAGTGAAGCAGATTCTTTAGCAACACATGGAATTGGAAATTTTGAATTTTTATTAAGTATGATTATTTGGTATGATATATTGTTTGCTGTTAACTTAATTAGCAAATATTTACAATCTAAAGACATGCTTATTGATATTGCTATAGATCAAGTAAAAGGATTGATTAGGTTTTTTGAGGAGTATAGAGAAGTTGGGTTCACACAAGCTATGACAATTGCTAAAGAAATTGCTACTGAAATGGAAATTGATTCTGTATTTTAAGTAAAACGTCAAATCCGTAGAAAAAGACAATTTGATGAGAATGTTAATGAGAAGACAACACAATCAGCTGAAGAATCTTTTAGAATAAATTATTTTTTTGTGTATTGTAGATCAAGCTATTGGTTCACTAAAGAAAAGGTTTGAGCAATATAAAGCATATGAAGATATTTTTGGATTTTTGTTTGGTTCAGAAAAGTTAAACTCATTAGATAATAATAATTTGAAAGCATGTTGTGATAATCTTGAAATTGTTCTAAAATATAAAACATTTTTTGATCTTGATGGGAAAGATTTATATGGAGAACTAAAAATCTTATGATATATTTTACCAAAAGAAACAAAGATGGCTATTGATATACTGAATTTCTTAAAAATACGAAATTGTTTTCCAAATGCATGTATTGCTTATAGAATATTATTGACTATACCTGTTACAGTCGCATCTGCAGAAAGAAGTTTTTCAAAATTAAAATTATTAAAATCTTATTTGAGATCGACCATGTCACAAGAAAGACTAAATGGACTAGCTTTGATATCTATTAAAAATGATTTTATTGATAAAATTGATGTTAAGGGCTTAATTAGTGATTTTGCAGCTAAAAATGCAAGGAGGACAATTTTTCGATGATACTTTATATGCTAAAGGCTTCGATATCTCTTATTAAGGTAAGCATAGATACAAGAGAAACATAATATGCAAGTATTTCTTATTGTGGACTATTTGCTCTATTGGAAAGCTTTATTAATGTGGGATTACATGCATTTATCTTATCAGTAATATTTAGGTGACCAAAGAGATGAAGAATGGACAATAGCACTTGAAAAGTATGTTAAAGACTATACAGATGCAAAAAATCAGGTAATATTTTAATGTCTGATCAGTAACATTTTGTTCCTTAGCATTTTAGGGATTCGAATTGGAATTTATTGATATTTTGTATATGGAGAAAGGCCATGTGTTTACTTTTCGCACAGGGCCCCTAAAATCTCAGATCCGGCCCTGTTTGAAACCCACCAAAACTTTAGACCTTGGCATTATTTATGGGGCTTTTATTATGTTGATGTGCCATGTAGCTGCCTAGAGACTCCTGTGCCCATAATATATAGTACTAACACATCAAATTAAAGGAGAGCCTCCTTTTTGGATGAAAGTTGTAATAGATGTGTGACGCTTTTAGGACCCATAATTGGCATCGTTTTTGTGCGCATTTTCTTCGTTCTTCTACTTGTTTTTCAAGGGATCGTTATTCTTCTTCTTTGTCATAACATTGGAGGAAACTCCGTTACATCGCCTATATAAAAGTCTTTTCAATTGAGTTGATTATAATTCTACATGGCAAGTGTGATTTGATTATAATTAAAAGATACCTTCGAAGAGAGGGAAAAAAAAAGGAAATAAAGCTATTTGATTCTAGAAGATCCATCCAATTTTAGAAATATCAGGAATTTGCATGTCTTGCTTTAAGTGACATTTCTTGCTAATTAAGGTAGACTACCTAGCTATTAAAACCATTATCTTTTGAGATCTTCTTTACATGATTGAACTAGATGGGCCAACTAAGGAACGAAAAAAACCTAATTTGTTGAGTTTCAATAAACTATGCACCTTTAATTCTATCCAAATGCAATTGAGATTCTAATATGTGGATAGAGATCCTCTACAATTAGGTGGTAATTGGAGATGATCCAATTATTCCCATATATACCATTTATGATGAATACACATTAGATTTGCACTAATATTTTACTTGCCACTATTATCTTAAAACCGCTACAAGCATTCACATCGGTTGACTTGATTTTTTTTATTTGCATATCTAATTTTTTTGCTCTCTATAAATTTCTTTTTTGGTTATAGTTTTGCTTCTAAAAATTAATATTACTTCTATTAAAAAATTTTAAAGGGAAATTTTTTAAAAAAGACTGATTTTGCTAAATAATTAGCAAAATCGACCATTTTGCTAATTATTTAGCAAAATCGTCATCTTTTTGGCCAACTAGAGGTCGATTATAAAAAACGTCCAGCTCAGAACATATGAGACTACTAGTTCTGTATGTTTTGTGAGAACTAATCAAGGATACGGGACTAGTAGTCCCGTATGTTTTGGGCACTCATAAGTTGTGGCCAGCGAACCCACGGGACTAGTAGTCCCGTGGGTTTGCTGGGCAGAGGCAAAAAAACTCTGCGTAACGTACAGGACTAATAGTCCCGTACATAAAGCAGAGACTTATTTGCCTCTGCCCAGCAAACCTACGGGACTAGTAGTCCCGTGGGTTTGCTGGGCAGAGGCAAAATATGCACAGGCCTCTAACTTCATATACAATATTATTTGACCAAAATTTTCACAAAAATATTATCCACATTGTATAGATTGATTTTTACAACACAAATCTAAAAAATACACAAATCCACATTGATTTTCACAAAATTTTCACAACACAAATCTAAAAATACACAACATCACAACACAAATCCCATAAAATAAACACCAGATAATAACAAGTTTAATCAATTCAGAACATCACAACACAATATACATGTCATATGCATACCAATATGGCAAAATTCTAAATAATTCCAAATGTATCAAGTCTACCCATAAGATAATATGTAGTCTAAGCTAAACAAATCCAAATGTATCAATAATTCTATACGACAATATATAATCTTACTGGAAAAGCTAACAACCTAAAAGTCCACCCCTTCCCCGTCGTCTCCCTCTTCGCACCCGCTCAGATCGTCGGTGGCCTCCTTCGGCTTGAGCTTGTATATGCTTGCTCTCTGGTAGTGTGTAGGCCTGTGACCGTCCCGCTTGCTGTGACGGACCGGCTTCATCATCGTGCAAGCAAGATCTACCACGTCTTCGTCGGCGTGCATATAAAGTATCTTCATCCAGCACCTGCTCACGACCTTCATGCTGATCCTCATGAGTTTGTCGAAAAGCTCTACGAACCCTCGCCGCTATCCGATGCAAGAATGATACGTGTACTGAATCTCCTGTGGCAGTAGAAATGCCCTCATTTGAAATCCCCTCTATCTCGTCCATAGCGTCTATCTACAATTGTTTGTAAAATATCGATACCAAAATCTAACAAGAGATTGAAATTACTCTATGATAATTTTCGCATTTACTTACCCATTGTCTCTCATCCACCCCTCTTGGTACATATTGGGATTGTTGGGAGCGAATCTTGATTTCATCGACTGGAGGCATGGTTTGAGTGATTATCCAATGTCTAGTAATCCCCCAATACCATCTAATGTAATCAACTTCCTCCATCGGAGGATAAAGCTGATCAAGAATAAGTTGATGCCAATCATTCCATCTTGCAATATATGAATGATGCGTATTCCGCCAGTCAATCTGATGGCCACCTTTAAAAGCCTTTCTCTTTATTTTTTGACATATTGTGGAGCGTGATGCGCGAATCCAAGCTGTCTAAACACGTGATCCGGCACGTGCATCTCCATAATTTTTAAAAAAATGAGAGAAACTCTGGCCCTCCATATGTCGTGTCTAAACACTTGAGCATATGAAACTTCGACAACCCTAGACAATAGAATATTTTTAATAAACAACTCAATTGATATTTATTTTTTCGCAAGTCCGATCATGTCATTCAATTCTTCATCATTGGTGATCGCTACATCAATTGTTCTATTTTCATTTATTGGACAATTACAGAAGACCTTAATGGAATTTCGGCATGATTAATTCTAGTAAATCTGTATACTTGCTCCATCATTCTACCAAAATTGTAATTTCTAGATAACATGAACATTTTTCTAGAGCCCCATTATATATAGGCATATTATTCATTCCAACACTCAGTTTTCCATTGAATAAGCAAATAATTAGTATTCCATTCGCTATTTTAACTGAAGAATTAAAATTCATCATATACAAATTAGATTTTTTCCATATTGATAATCATAATTAAAATATTTCCTCTATATATACAATATTAACTAAACAATATCGAGAAATTTATGAAAAATTAATAGATTTATACCTTGATGAACTTTCGGATCTCGTCGGTGTCGGAGTGAATAGACGGCGTCGGAGAGAATCGACGGTGTCAGCATCAGATTTGAGAGAGGAAGAGGTGAGTTGGGTTTAGGGGAGAGATAGAGAGAGAGATCAGGTTTGGGAGAGATGGAGGGGTCGGGTTTGGGAGAGATGGAGATCGGGAGAGAGAGAGAGAGAGAGAGAGAGAGAGAGAGAGAGAGAGAGAGAGTGAGTGAGTGAGAGAGATTGAGGTTGTGCCCTAATTTGGGGCACAACTGGGCTCTTATATAGCCTGACAATTCTACGGGACTACTAGTCCAATAGATTTGTCAGGCACTTATTTGTTCTTCCCAGCAAATCCACGGGACTAGTAGTCCCGTGGGTTTGCTAGGCAGAATAAGTGGGTGCCCAAAACATACAGGATTACTAGTCCCATGTGTTTTTTGGGTGAACTAATCATTGATTAGTTCACCTAAAACATACGGGACTAGTAGTCACGTATGTCCTGAGCTAGGCGTTTTTTTAAAAATCGACATCTTTTTGACCAACAGGCTAAAAAGAGGTTGATTTTGCTAAATAATTAGCCAAATGGTTGATTTTACTAATTATTTAGCAAAATCGGTCTTTTTTTAAAAAAATTCTTAATTTTAAATTGTAATGAGTTTTTTTTTCTCTTTGGACTATTGTTCCTTCTCCGAAAGTAAATAACTTGAATCAGAGGCTTTTCTTTCTAATAAATAAAAATAAGGATATGATATTTTTTATTTTTCTTATATAACATGCGATAACTTTTGGTAGAAAACTCCTAATGATGGTTGTTTATTATTTTTAGGGTTCGATGTAGTTTTTAAGATTTTTTTAGGAGGTTATTTCTAATCTTTAGATTTTGAAAGGTGTGTTTGTAATTTGTTTTATTTTTAGAAGGAACTATTTGAAATATTAAAAATTTTCTAGTAGTTCTTTGTTTTTCTTTTGGGTGAACTTTTAAGCTCTTCTTGCAACTTTCACATTTTTCAGAGCCCGTTTTGCCATTTTAGATTTTTTTTCAAGGGCTGTTTGTAATTCTCACATTTTAAAGAGATCTATTATTAGGTTTTGGAGTATTAACGGCGGTTGTCTATAATTTTTAGAATTTAAAAGGGATGGTTTGAAATTATTAGATTTTTTATATGGTTCTTTGTAATTTTTAGAATGTAAAGGGGGTTTTGTGATTTTTAGAAATTTCAAGGGGTTGTTTATAGATTTATATAAATCAAAGGGCTAGTTATAATTTTTGTATTTTTTGATAGTTATTTATATTTTTGTGGGTTAATCTACAAATAAGAATGATTTGAGATGTATATATTGGCATTGAGGGATAATGTTCATCGTTGTAAAATTATGGGGTAATGCCCTTCTCGAGTTAAGTGCAAAAAATCAAAATATTTTGGTAATTTTTTAATATTTTGAAACTTATTGGGCTCTTAAGGAATTTGCTTGCATATTGAAGGTTTAGTAAAATTTATCTTTAAGAAAATTAAGGAGATCTATGTGACAATTTTTTGAAATGTAATGTTAATAGTAAACTGCTTATCCCTCCTTTATATATAAAAGAAAAGAAAATTAAAAATATGATTAATAGATTTTTTTATCATGAATAATTAAAGAGAATTAAAAGCATAATTGTTTGGTTCTTTTTTGTTATGGATAAATATGATTTGATTAAGATTATTAAATATTTGATTATAATTAGAATATTCTAATTTTTGATAGATTTAATTTTTTTTTGACAGAAAAACAGGGGATGTTCCCCGTTCATTAAAATTAAAAATAGATGTTATAGTTACAAAAGTAGGATACGAAATGTATCCAAATGTTGGTAGATAGAAAATAGAATTCAACTAAATAGGAATCTGAACATTCAGACTTTGAGGTCAAATTCTTCACATTCATCTTTTTGGAATGCAATCATATCTCATAATGATGTTTTTTTCCAAAATATTATATGGAAACTAGACTCTGGCAACATAATCAGATTTTGGGAAGATAAATGGCTTGGAGCTAACTCATTAGCCAGCTTATATCCCTCTCTATATAACCTGGCATTCTCTATAAATGCTCCCATAAGTAGCCAAGGACGTTTCCAAGCAAATAAATGGCACTGGCATCTTTTGCTTAAGAGAAGCTTAAATCAAGCATCACATTTTGACAGAATGCAGCTTATGAATATCATTGGAGTTTTTTCTGTCAACAATCAACATGATCAGGCTAGGTGGTCTCTCACTTCTACAGGAGCTTTCACGGTAAAGTCCTTATACATTTTTCTCAATTCTAGAGGAATTCAATCTCCTATTTACAAAGGCATATGGAATCCTCTCCTACCAAGCAAGGTTCAGTTTTTT
>BQKN01065763.1:866649-882458 GCA_022839385.1 Asparagus kiusianus | reverse complement strand
CGGCCTTTCTGCAAAGGCCGATGTGTCGCAACCTCGGATTCTCATCCTGGTTGAAGAAGAGGTCGAGTTTGAGTTCGACCAGCAGAAGTATGAAGAGTACTTATCCTCCCCTTCCAGATCCACCTCTCCTCGCAAGTCCAGGAAGGTTCGTTGGTCTTCGGATTTGAAGACCCGAGAAGATCTCCCCGCCACCGCTGCAATCGTGGCTCACAACGCCCCGTCGACATCCGGCGAGGCTGAAAATGCAGATCTGAACACCTTGAACGAAGGGTTGACTACTGATGATGTGCCCGTTCTATCAAATAGGGAGCGACAGAGACGGCGACAACGCCTCGCTCGCCAATTGGCCAAGGCGTTAGAACCGGTTGATGGAATCCGCTATGAAGCGGATCTGAAGACCAGGAAGCGCAAAGCGCCGCAACAGCGGATAGCCAACTCCTCCAACACAATCACGAATGAATGGATCCGCGTCAAAAGGACGCGTTCAACTCTTGAAGAAAGGATCCAGAAGCACCGCGCGTTACTCGCGCATGCGCGAGCTTTGATGCAAGAAGCGCAGAAGTTGGAACAAGAAGAGGTGATCAAGAAGCCACCAAGATCACACCGAGTCTGGAGGCCAAAATCCAAACCAACATCAGGAACAACCCAAACGGTGCTCGAAGGCATCGAAAAGTTCAAACCACCAAATGGTGGCTCGGCCGAAGTCAAACCACCAAATGGTGGTTCGGCCAAATTCAGACCACCAAATGGTGGTTCGGCCAAGTTCAAACCACCAAATGGTGGCTCGGCCGAAGTCAAACCACCAAGTGGTGGTTTGAGCAAAACTCGAACTGGTTCGGTCCGCTTCAATGCTGAATCGCTTCCTGCAATCCCGTCTAAGTTTCCAGCGGCCTCTATTACTGTCCCGACAAGTTCCACACCTCCGCTGGAGATCCACGACAGTGTGGATTTGTCCCATTTTAAGGTGACCATCAAAGACCGCCTTGGCCCTTCACACGATGATCGAGGCAAAGTGCCAGTTAAGGAGCGCCCAGGCTTATTGAATGGATCTCGAGCACATTTTCAGGCTGGAGGTCGTCCTCCTAGGCAGTGGAGGAGAAAGTATAACGGGAAAAGTCCCGCAGATGATCGCATTGGATTGCGTGTTGAAATCCAGGAGCCTGTTGAGGGCCGACATTCACAAAAACGTCGCCTCAGACATGCGACTCCTGAAAATGCTAACAAAGCGTTGTATCCCCAGAAGGAAACATACTCATCAAACGAGGACGTTACACCTAGGGACTCGTGCCAACACACGATAGGTTGCTCTAGTCATCAAACTGAGGAGTTGTACTATCAAACTGGGGGTGCGAACAAATCCAGGAAAAGAAGTGCCCGAGACACGGATTCTCACTGCCCGTGTGCTAAAATTATCAAGGTAGTATTGTCAGAGTGTTGCTGTTCCAAAACCGTCCCGGAGAGAGTTTCAGTATTTGAAAGAATTTCCACCAGAACGTCTGAATCCAGACCAAGACATTTCCGAAAGAAGAGAGCTGCTCCTCAAGATGATGAATTTCCAGAAGTGTCCGTAAACATGACCGGGAGAGGAAAGTCGATGCGACGCTTTAGCCCGGATCAGTTTACCACATTGTCCCAACGTATGACCCGATTGAGAACAAGGACCAGTAGACGGAAGGATTATCAAAGGATCCAGAAGGGAATTCCTTTAGAAGATGAAGTGTCAGATGCTGGTTCAGATGCCTGCTCAGCCATAGCATCCGATGACACGGCATCTAGTGCGGGGCAACCCTACGAATCGCTTATGATTAGCGCCGAGCAAGTGTCTAAGATACTCAAGGACGCTTTGGCTAAGCAGAAGGAGAACTTCAAATTTGAAATGGAGATGGCCATGCAGCAGATGAGAGAAATGCACGACCAGCAAATAGCGGCACTGACAACTCATCAAGGGGAGTCTAGTCGTCGCAATAATGCTAATCAAGGCGAAGATGAACGAGAAGTAGAGGATAATGCCAACATGAACACTCCTCCCGTCAACAACAATAATGGGGGTGGCCCTTCGGATGATAACAATACAAAGGAAGACCACATTACTTCTCCTCGAAACCACTCGAAGACAGATACGAGTGAGGATAAGAAAATGAGAGATTTGGAGAGCAAAATCAATGCACTGATGAATGCGCAGGAAGTGAAAAGGTCCGGAATACCGTGCCCATACCCAAGAGAATGGGAGTCAATCCCGTATCCAGCAAAGTTTAACTTAATCAACTTCACGCCGTTCGATGGAAAGGGTTCCCCTACTCAGCATTTAATATACTTCAAGTCTCACTTGGGGATAATCTTCGGGAATGAACCATTGATGGTACGGTCATTCGTCGGCACTCTTCGCGGAGCAGCCTTCGATTGGTATCGTCGTCTCAAGCCAGGGAGCATTAGCAGTTGGGATGACATGGAGGATATGTTTCTCACAAATTTCTTTGATGACGATACTGAGGTCTCGATCGGAACATTATTTGATGAGAAGCAAAAGGACGGAGAGTTAGTGGAGAATTTCATTAAACGATTTCGGAACAAAGCCATGAATTGTAGGGATCCGATTAGTGAGGACTTTATCCTGGAGACTTGTCACAACAATCTTTCATTGGATATTCTCGAAGCCATGGGAATGGCACCGTCTAAGACCTGGAAAGATTTGAAGGTCTGAGGGGAAAGGGCCGAACGTTTCCTCAAGAGGAAAAAGGCCGAAAGAGGTCAAACGACGGCACCATCCCCGCAACAAAATTTTGTTCCTAAAGGAAAAGGGAAAGCACAAGTGAATGCAGTGGATGCGAACCAAACATTCGAAGCGCAGCCGCAACAACAGCAGCAGAAGGCGCCTCAGCAATCACGATGGCAACAACAGCCTCAGAAACAGAAGGCTTCGGAACCGAAATTCCCAAAGATCTATTCGTTCAAGGAAGATGAAGTTCCCGGTATTTTTAAATACCTTATAGAGAACAACAAGATTAAGTTGCCTCCAGTCCAAGATCAGGAAGACGCCAAAAGGGTTAATGACCCGAAGTATTGCGCGTTTCACAGAGCGGTTCACCACCCTACCAAGTCGTGTTACGCTCTCAAAGGTAAGATCCAGGCTTTGATTGATGTGGGGGTCATCACTATGAAGCAGCCTAAGGAGAAGAAAGTGGGTGCAAATGCAGTGTCGATCAGCTGCGGATCTGTCCCGTTGAACTGGTTTCAGCCCGAACCCGTGGTGAAAGTTGCAATGAACACCGTGAACGATGATCCTTACAGACAATGTCAGAAGGGACTTGTGCCACACACGGCCCCGAATGGCGAGATTCTCTGGGTTCACCCCGACCTGATTGAAGATGAATAATGGGTCGGATCGTCATCCAAAAGAAAATCAAAAGGAAAAGGGAAGACTTGCTACGGGGCCTAGCTATTCCAGGAGAAGATGACGAAAGAATCCCGGCTTTCCCGCTTTCTGAAGATGAACAAGAAGTCTTGGCGACCCGGAGTGGAAATGAATATCACTTTAAGTATCCGGATGCTTCCGAGCAATTGGCTAAGCAGGGGGTAACCAAGACCGTTCCCTCCAAGACATTGACAGAGATGGGAATTGTTGCAACTCCTCCAACACCTGTAGTTGCAGAGAAAACCCAACAAAAGCAAAAGGGGAAAGAACCTTTATACCAAGAAGGTCAGAACCCGAAGCAGTCTCGATTCAATCACCCGATTGGAAAAGACAAACCGGGAAGCTCGAGTGCTCCACCTCATTTTGACATTATGACGCAATTAGCCAATATACCGGCTAGAATAACTCTGTATGAGCTGCTGCGTCTTTCAAAGGACACAAGGGAAGCGTTACAAGAAGCCTTGTCCAATTCCGAAGTTTTTTTGACTCGAATCAAGCCATCTTCTGAAGAACCAGAGCCGCCGGTTCAACATTGCAACCTTGCCACGCACCGTTTTCCTTGCATTTCTTTCACAAAAGAAGACATGCAGACGAAGAATTCGAAGCATGATCGACCTTTATACTTCACCGGGCACATCGGCTCCAGCGTGGTCAACCGGATCCAAGTCGATCCGGGTTCCGCTGTCAGCATCATGCCGCTCCGATTGATGTATAATCTCGGAATACCGGCAAGTAAGCTAGCTTCCACGAGCACTACGATCTACGGATTCAACACCAGCGGATCCAGACCCTTGGGAAAGATTCGAATCAAATGTCAGATCGGGGACTTGAAGTCAGAAGTTACCTGTTACGTGATTGACGCGGAAACATCCTATAACTTACTGTTGGGTAGACCTTGGATCCACGGTAATCTTATAGTCCCGTCAACTCTTCATCAGTGTCTCAAATACGTGGACACTAATAATGAAGTCAAGACGGTGGTCGCGGATAAGCAACCGTTTAAGGGATTGGAGAACTACTTTACCGATTCCCTTCTATACGGCGCCGAATCCGATACTGAACCATCGGCCCAAGGAACGGACAGCAAGGATGAAGCTGATACCGAAGCTGGGTTTGATTATGATGGTGGTTTTGTGCTTAATGACATTGTACCCATTGTAATCAATCTTGACGATGATAAATCATCGGAAAGTAGTTGTAACTGGCAACTTACCGAAGAGATATCAATAAATGAAGATTTAGAGTACTCGTCGTGTCTCGATAATATCACTAAAGAACTATATGATAACCCTGACTTGTACATGCCACTTCAATCATTTTGCATGACTAAAAAACAGGTACAGGAGCCATTCGGAACGACGCTTATCATTCCTGCAAAGACAGGGGGTGAAAAAGAAGTAGTCTACGGTAAAGGAAAGGAATCTCCGCTACCGGACCACTTCTTGGATGAGAAAGACGATGATGATAAACCTGCCCCTCATTTATTCAGATATAATGCAAAAGCGCGCGATCTCATGGAGAAGTATGGATATGACTTCATGCTCGGAGAGGGTCTTTGCTTTGGTCGAGGTCCGCGAGTTCCACCTCGAATGGCCTATGTACCAAAAGGAAAGCCCGACGATTATTATCGTCACAGAAGAGGTTTAGGCTATGTCTCCTCATCTGATGATGAATGTTGCTGGCAGGTTATTGATCAAATTGCTAACAAAGCTCAAAACGGATATTCTTCTGACTCTTCGGCCTGGGATTCCGACACTAGTCTTGGAGAAATGTTCAAAAAGCTGATGTCGAACATGGTTACGGTCGATCCCGCAACACTAGAGGAAGACGATCAGATACCAACTTGGGAAGATCCTTGGGTTCATCATCTAAACATGCAGTATGGTGATAGGTTTGAGCAAAGAGAACCTCCTACCGAAGATCAAGTGGTCCAAGTGAATATGGGTAATGAGGAGAATCCGAAACCGATATTCATTAGCGATAGCCTCCCGCCGCAAGAAAAAGAAGAGTTAATCTCTCTTATCAGGGAATACATTGATGTGTTCGCCTGGAACTATGAAGACATGCCAGGACTCGATCCAAACGTAGCAATGCATCGTCTAAATATTAAGCCGGATGTCAAACCTATCAAACAGCAACAAAGACGGTTTCGTCCGCAGATGATGGAGGCAATCGAGGCAGAAGTTAAAAAGCTTATTGACTCGGGCTTCGTTAGGGAAGAGCAACATCCCGAGTGGCTCGCCAATATTGTCCCAGTCCTTAAGAAGAACGGGAAAATCAGGGTTTGTATTGACTTTAGAGACCTCAACGCTGCCTGTCCAAAAGACGATTTCCCCCTACCCATCACAGATGTCATCATCGATAATACGTGTGGGTTCGAGAGGATGTCTTTCATGGATGGTTTCTCTAGTTATAATCAAATAAAGATGCATCCAGATGATAAAAAACATACCGCATTTAGAACGCCCCTCGGCGTTTTCTGCTACACGGTTATGCCCTTCGGCTTAAAGAATGCAGGTGCTACATATCAGAGAGCCATGTCGAAGATCTTTCAGGAGCATCTCCGAAAGACTGTCGAATGCTACGTAGATGATCTGGTTGTGAAAAGTCGTGATAAGAATGATCATATTAAAGACTTAAAGACCATGTTCGATCTGATGCGGACCCATCAATTGAAGATGAATCCTACCAAATCTTTCCTCGGGATGTCTAGTGGTAAATTCCTTGGATTCGTAGTCACTACTAAAGGTATCCACATCGACCCCGATAAAGTAAAGGCAATTAATGAGTTGCAACCTCCAAGAAACCTTAAGGAACTCAGAGGTTTACAAGGGCGATTGGCGTATATCCGACGGTTCATCTCGAACCTCTCAGGAAAATGTCAACCATTCTCCAAACTCACAAAGAAAGGTGTGTCGTTCATATAGGACGACGCTTGTCAAAAAGCGTTTGAGAGTATTAAAGAATACCTCTCGAAACCTCCTGTACTCGTTGCACCGAAATCGGGCAAACTGTTCTTGATTTATGTCAAGGCGACGAGCCACTCATTAAGTGAACTACTCGCACAAGATGACGATAACGGTCACGAACAGGCAGTATATTACCTGAGTCGGACCTTGGTAGGTGCCGAATCCCGATATCCCATGATTGAGAGGGAATGTCTCGCCCTGGTGTTCGCAATTCAGAAGATGCGGCATTATCTAGTTGGACAAACCATTTATGTTATCTCCAAGGTTAACCCAGTCCGAGTATTCATGACACAACCGGCTTTCATGAACTGGCGACTAGCAAAATGGGCATTGCTCTTGTCCCAATACGACTTACATTTTAAACAACAGAAGTCAGTAAAAGGACAGGCCATTTGTGATCTCTTGGCAGCTAATCCAACTACAGATACCGTCGAGATATATGACGACCTACCTGATGAAACTCACGAAGTCAACGTAACTTCTCATCAACAGGTATAGAGTTTGTATTTCGATGGTGCTTCTCGGGCAGCTAATATGGCAGGTGCTCCTGGATGTTCTAAGGTTTCCTCCGGAGTTGGGGTTGTGTTAGTTTCCCCAGGAAAACATATGATGCCTCGAGCCTACTCGTTAACCGAGCCATGCTCGAATAATGTAGCCGAATATAACGCACTGATTATAGGACTCAATTTTGCTAAAGAACTAGGGGTTGAGTATCTTAAAGCTTTCGGTGATTCTCAACTGATAGTTAAGCAAGTCCAAGGGGAGTATGAAGTCCGAAGTCAGGATTTAATACCATATCATAAGCTGGCAGTGGAAATAGCAGAATCATTTGAAGGATTCTTCATCGAACATGTTCCGCGGATGCAGAACACCTACGCAGATGCATTAGCAGCATTAGCCGTATCTCTGGCACAGCCCCCCGGAACAGAGTAGTTTGTGATAGTAAGAACTCACCAGCTCTTAGTGCCACTCTACGATGAAGAGCATGAGGAAGAAGAGGTTCAAGAGGTACACGCAACTCAAGTCGAGTTCGAACCCCAAGATTGGCGTTTTCCCATCATCGACTACGTCTTGCATGGAATTTTACCAGAAGATGTGAAGGAAAGGGACTCAATTCGTCGAAGAGCATCAAGGTTCTACTATAATACGGAGAATCGAACGCTATACCGTAGGGGGTATGATGGCCTGCTGTTACGTTGCTTATCGACAAAAGAGGCTGAAGAAGTCCTTAAGGAAGCACACGAAGGGTATTGTGGTGCGCACCAACCTGGTCCCAAGCTTTATGATCGCATCAGAAGAATGGGATACTTTTGGCCTCTTATGATGAGTGAAGCAGTCGCATATGCCCGAAAGTGTCATGCGTGTCAAGTACACACAAATTATATGCACCAACCTCCAGAGCATCTACATCCTTCGGTTACGTCATGGCCGTTCGAGACTTGGGGAATGGATATTGTCGGTCCTATAAATCCCCCTTCGGTCAAAGGTGATCGATTTATCCTGGCAATTACTGACTATTTCTCCAAATGGGCCGAAGCCATTCCGCTCAGAGAAGTTAAGACCAGTAATGTCATTGCATTCATCAAACACCATATTATCTACCGGCATGGTGTTCCAAAACGAATCGTACATGACAACGGTCCTCAATTTGTCAACAACGCTTTCATTAGGTTTTGCGAGAAGTTCAAAATTCAGGACGTCTCATCGACGGCTTACAATCCCACAGCAAATGGATTGGCTGAAGCTTTCAATAAGATGATCATAAAATTGTTATCGAAACTCGTAAAAAATAATAAGCGAGATTGGGATGACAAGCTTGGCGCGGCTCTATGGGCCTATCGTACTACGGTACGTACACCGACTGGCGCGACCCCATATTCCTTGGTGTACGGGTGTGAAGCCGTCCTCCCGTTGGAAATACAAATTCCGTCTCTTCGAATCGCTCTCGCAACACAGATGACGACCAAAGAACAACATCAGAAACATCTCGAAGAACTCGAGATGCTCGATGAAAAGCGCCTAGAAGCTCAACAGCATATTGAGTTTTACCAAGCCAGAATTTCTCGAGCTTTCGACAAGAAGGTTCGACAACGGAGTTTTAAAGAAGGAGATTTGGTCTTAACTGAAAGACGGCCTATGATCCTTAACTCTAAGAAGAAAGGTAAATTTGAACCCAAATGGGAAGGACCATTCGTTGTAGAGACGGTCTACTCGAATGGTACATATCGCCTAGTTACTAAGGATGGTGACCGGCTTATGATGCCAATAAATGGCAAATTTTTGAAAAAATACTATCCTTAGTACCTTCAGGATAACCAATGTATCGGGAAGTTCCCAGAAGAATTTCACATCTGATATTCTTAGGGGTAACCCAATCACTGTAAACGTGATAAATAGAAGATTTACATTTAAGCTCTAAAATGCCAGAATGTTTCCTTTTATTATTATCACATCCTCTGACTCTCATGAGTTCTCTGTGAGACGAAATTCAATCTTTTGACAGGTTAGCGTTTCCTCACAAAATCCCTCACTGATCAAATCAACTGACGGTGGGTCCACTGAAATTTCTATCCGCCAATTCATGGCAATTTTCAAAGCTCGAAATGTTAAGTCCTGATCACTTAACATCAAAATCCTCCATCGAGTGGCTAATACAAATCAGTATTTCTACTACTACTTGTATTCCACTCCCCTTTGCTTTCAGGTCAAACCTATAAAAGTTAGGACCAAAGCCAAATTCCCCTCTCGATTCTCTCCATGAACGAGAGGTCCACTTTCAAATTGAGCAATCAAACCTGTAAAAGTTAGGATTGTCTCCAACTCTACTTAGTCAAACTTGCGTTTAGTTAGGACTAAGTTTGAATTATCTCTTTCGATAAACGAAAATCTTTCATCTTTTCCTTTTTCAACCAAACCTATAAAAGTTAGGGTCAAAATTGGAATTTCCCTTCAATAAATGAAGAACTCTTTTGGATCAAGCAACCAATCCTATGAAAGTTAAGGTTACTTGAATCTTTCCGATTCTCGGAGTGGAGATCCCACTCTTAGTCTCATCTTTTCGGATTCTGGGGGTGGAGATCCCACCTCGAGTTTTCCTTTTCTACTGAAGATAGAATATAAAATTCTTCCTCTTCGGTGCTGGGAGATAGAATATAAAATTCTTCCTCTTCCATCTTCCGGTTCGTCTTTACCCTGAGAAAAGACACGATTTTCAACCTCAAATCCGCACATTCTATGTGCGGGGAACTCTGTCTCGACTCCTAAATAGAGATAAGCCTACGCCTAACACGCGTTGCCGGTTTAGTCTTTCGCCGATTGAAAAAGACACCAGAGTCTAACTCTGGGGAAGTTTATCCCGAATCCTAAGTAGGGATAAGCCAACACCTAATACGCGTTGTCGGGCGCCGTGTTCCCGTAAAAAATGGTGAAGTCTATGCATTCAAAGTCATAGCATCAAGTCTAAGAGAAGCAATTCTTTTAGCGCAACGTTACATGTGAGACGGGTTTTAGAATTCACATGCTAGCCCGATTCAAACGGTGATCGGTAAAGGTACATCAAACCCGTTGAAGGCTGGGGGTTTGCCAAAAATTCTAAAGTCTATGTCTAACACGTATTGCCGGTTTAGTCTTTTATCGATTGAGAAAAGACACCAGATTTTAATTCTGGGGAATTTTATCCCGAATCCTAAGAAGGGATAAGTCATCGCCTAATGCGCGTTGCTGGGTGCCTTTTCCCATAAGAAATGGTAAAGTCTATGTATTCAAAATCATAGCACTAAGTCTAAGAGGAGTAATTCTTTTAGCACAACGTCACATGTGAGACGGATTTTAAAAATTCACATGCTAGCCCGATTCAAACGGTAATCGGTAAAGGCATATCAAACCCGTTGATGGCTGGGGGTTTGTCAAAAATCCTACGAGTATTGTGATTAATTATTCTAGACGGAGTAAGATATCATAATAAAAGAAATATAATGCAACAAAAAAATGTGTGTCTTCTATTCATTAAAATCAAGTTTGCAGGTACAAAAGTCATAATCAATCCACATGAAGCTTATGGTTAAGGACTTGTCGCTCTAACTTCGACAGATCTTCCGCATAGGCTTGTTCGAGCTCACCCCGCAACGTAGTCTTCATGGATTCCTCATCAGCAACCAATATCCGTGCAGCCTCTGCCTTCATCTCGGCTAACTTCTTTTTAAAAAGTTCGAGCTGTTTGGACGTTGTATTTACAGTACCCTCTGTATGAGCCTTGGTCATCTCCAGGACAGCTTGGGCATCGTTGGCTGCCTTAAGTTCCGATTCGAGTTGTTTTATTGTGGCAGCACCTGATGCGAGAGAAGAGTCGATTTCGCGAAGGGCTGTCAACTTATCGTTGAAAACGACCTCCGCTTGCTGAACACGACTTTCTTGCTCTCGAATCTTGAGATTAGCAGATATTTGAGCCTCTCGCCAGGTCTGCAGCCGGGTCTCTAACTGAGCGGCCACATATGAAGGAGCACCGGCAACCTGGAATTCCTTCAACCTTTGAAATTCGCGCTCGAGACGGTCTAAGTCCGCAATAATAGCATCTGCCAGATCTGAATATCCTTGATTTCTGATAAAAGTCACTTGGTTATCAAGGTAAGATTTGAAGAGGCCGAGAGAAAATCCTTTGTTGATAAGCTTATCGAGCATGCCATTCACAAATGAGAAAAATGAAGTAATCTCCAAGTGAAGAAGGACTTTATCAGGGTCATCATCCGATAACAGAGTCCTGACCATATCGTGGAGCCGAGAAGAAGGCCCTACAAAGAAAAGAGGATATAGGTACTTTTGAAACCTTAATCGAAGCTCTGAATCATTATCAAAGAAAAATTTACCAAAATCAAGTGATGTCTCTCCAAGAGAATGTCCCACACTTGGTTCTGCCACTGCGAACTCTTGAACTTTTAAGACTGTCGCTGAGGTAGCAGTAGTGGACGTACCAACCCCATCAGTTGGTCCCACGACTTGCTCGACAGGGTTAATCTCGGCAGCTGCAGTAGTCCCCTTGGCTGCCAAGATCGAATGCTTAGTCAGGGCCACAGACGGATGTGTTTCCATGATAGTTCCTGCCAAAAACAAGAAATCAAGACCCTCAGGATCGTCAGATATTCCAACAATAGTAGCCGCATCAGTCTTAACGACTGGTCCTGCAACCACGACTCCCTTAAGGATTAAAGTAAAACCGATAAGAGAATAATTTTCATAAAAGGACAAAATCCATACCCATAGAAGAATCAGCTTCAATAATCGGTCCAACAGCTTCGGTGACTGGTTCGGTGGCATCTCGACGAGTTTGCTCTAACAGCATTTCATCAAGTAGCCTATCCTCCGAACCCGAAGGATTCTGTATGGGATCAGACCGGGGTACATCGGCTACATGATGAAAGGTGTCTGTATCATTCAAGCCTTCCATTGAAACATCTGAAGAAAATTCTAAGTGTTAAGACATGGAAAGAGAAACGAAAATCGGCAATAAGAGAGAATTAAATTCACCTTCAATAATGACAACTCGCTCTTCAACCCCAACGTTAATGATCGCCTCTTGTAACTTTTCTAAAAGAGTCAGAAGCATATAAGCAATTAGAGGAGAGACGAGCTCTGAATCGTTTAATACCCGAGATTGCCATCTAAAAGTCGTACTACTGATAATAGATGTACCTGGGTTAGCAACCACCATGGGCGAATCAGATCCCATAACGGTACCTTCACCAGCTCCGGGTGTCGTATCTATTTCAATACCTGTTAGATCCTGATTCACGGCCTCATCTGTTGGTGGCGCGAGGCATGACCCCCCAAAGAAGTCTAAGTCGGGAGAAGGAGAATTGTATCTCGTTGAGTCTTCATCGTGACCTTCTGGAATAGAAAATCCGTTGAATCTAAAGTTTGGTAGAAGAAAAGTTTGGAAAGATGACAAGAGTCAGAATATTACCTCCCCCAACAATGGGCATGTCACTGAGTGGTTCTGCGTTAGGAACCGACGAAGTGATACGTCGCCTCGAAGTCATCTTCTGACGTTTGCAAGGCTGCACCTCGTCAGGATCTGCGGGTCTACTCGGTATGGATTCAACACATGGTTCAATTGAGGGATCAATTCGAGCCACGGTCCGAGAATTAGTGCGACTAAGGCGACGACCTTTCACTTCCTTTCCTCCTTCAAAGCCTAAACCTGGAATTTCAACAAACATTTTGTGAGGATAAGTGGGTAAAGCTTTCCACCTTTTTCGGGTCTTGAGTCGGCGAATTTGATCGGCGACTGCCAGATCTAATAGCTCTGCGAAGAAGGACTCTGACAAACCTGTATCGAGTTCCTCTTCATCAGGGTCTGTTGCTTTAGCCTTACCGCTGACAACATCTACATCTGAACATTCTTCTTCAAAAAAGAAGGGATCATCCTCTTGTTCTTTATCTGTAGAGGGACCGATGAGTTCTTTGCCTTTCCTCTTCCGATACTCGGCCTCATAAACCATTTGGGTAGCAATCCGAGCTGCTGCCTCGGCTGTCAACTCGGCGATTGGTTTCACCGCGACGGATTCATTGGCCGCTAATAACCAACGGCAATATAAGAAGGTAAGTTCCAGTTGGCGTTCAGCAACAGGAAGACTAAACCTGGCTCCAGTGCAACCCGTAACATTCCACAACCATGCCCGGGCATCTACTAGGCCACCGCGAGTCCGAAGCCCTGAGCTTGGATTCCCAACATATATCTGATCATACCCAAGTTGTTGTGCGAATCTGCATGGTAAATACGGTTCTATGTAGCAGTAGTTCTTTACTCGGAAAACCACATAACCTGGCCTAATGTTCACTAGCCAGTCAAAGCACCCCGCGTCAAGACAAGTCCGACCAGTACCAGGTTTCTCCATGTCAACCAATGAATCACCATAACGGCCCGAAAATCGAGGAAAACATGTCGAGAAGACCCAGCATTTATGTTCTTGCAATCGTTTCCGTATGACCGAGAACCCTCGTCCTTTCCATTTACAATCTTCTATCAGTTGCAGCAAAGGGACGGATTGATTCGCAACTTTGGGTGCATCTATCATGTCGGGACGGTGAAGAGCAAACCACGCCATCAGGTAAGTGTAGGGCAGATCCACCTTGGCCGTTTGGATTACAGCACTTGGCTTACTTCCTTCCTGAGTAAAAGCACTAACCAGTTGGCGAAGACCACGGTGGATGTCGGCGATCATTGCCGGGAGGAGAGAAAGACTTTTCCTATGAGCCAACTGAACAGCGGGGTAAAGTACCTCCACAGGCAGAATATCCGTAGGATGATATGGGACTACGCATTTCTTCAACCAAATGGTAAGATAACCAGCCAACAGAGTCATCGGTTGGATAGGCTTCATAGTATGCCATAAGAATGTGTGAAACTTGGTCCCAGCAGGAAAATCATCCTCTATACCAGCAGTGGTATAGGAATGCGCGTCAGACTTCTTAATTAATTCATTAATCTCTGCCGAAGTCAGTGGTCTCAACTCGCAAATCGCTTCACCAGAGTTGCTTTCTAGATTTCTGAACAAATAATTTGCAAATCTTTTCAAGCTGATTTGCGGTTTGGTCCTCTTCAATACTGGGTCAACACCTGCCAAAGCGGTGTAGTAATGGCATGTGAGATCCCACAAAGTGTCGTAACGATCCGGGGTAGCCGACTTCAATTGACGTAACTCCCGATTCGAAGGAAAGTATTCTTGGTATATCATGTTTCCCATCGGCAGATCCGAAACCTTATGCATTTCATGAAGGGCTAATCCTAATTCCCCACGCTTCGTCAGAAATGTATTCGTATCAGGGTTGTAAAGCTCCATCAACGCAAGGAAATGAGGAACGCTGGGTGTTAGCCCGTACATAGTGGCACGAACGGCCCCATATAGTCCGCTAGCCTTTAGCTCTTCACCCCACCGGGCGAGAACATAATTGGTTAGGCGAGACCACCAAAATTTATCTGAAGAATGGACCCAACCATAACATCTGTGATTATTAGCAGGCATTTCTCTCCCCAACCTCGCGAGGCGATTCTTCAAAGTATTAGAAACCATGAATAGTTCGCCTCGTGGCGGGTCATTCAGCCCTGATACACCAGGATGTAATCCGGTGATACGGTTTCTATTACTCGAACTAGGGGTGGAGTGATGAGTGATGTATCCACAATGGACACGTTCACGCTCTTCCGTCAGATCCCACGACATCTCTCGTTTAACAGCCTGTCGTTGTAGCTCAATCAATGGGCGATGACGAGGAATATGAGGGATATATAAGAAACCCGATTCATCTTTATGTAACCACTGCTCAGCCTTGAGGGGTATGATGATTGGGTCCTCAACAGAATCGCCAAAGAGATACTCTGGCTTCTTCAGGGGATGAGTGGAGTTAACATCTTCAACCAGAGGTACGTCGGTAATCAATTGCCGTAAGGTACGACGATCCCCTTTGCGTATTAGTTGGGAGAGTTCTTTAGAGGCACTCGGAGCAAACTGGGGGATGGCCGAAATAAGCATAGGGTCGTTGGCAGAAGCGTAAGCCTCGCCGGAGCGACCTTCCACCGCACTGGCGCTGATCGCCCTTGAAGGAAATTCAACTAGAAAAAATAATACGCATTCACAAAATGTAATTATAATGTTTTCTGGTTATCAAAACAGGCGTTGAACTCATCTCATGAAGCGGTGAGATAGAGTCACGATCCTGTAATTAGTGGGACGATTTCACCGGTATCACGTGCGCACAAGATAAAGTATGCTATCGCATAACAACGCGACAACATACCTTACCTCGCACGATGTGATATAATATGAAATCGCCCCAAGATAATTTAGGCGTGTTGTGACCAAGCAAAACACGGCTATGAAGCGGCCACACCCACGAAGGAGAATGGCGGCTCTTCCCGATTGCCTCACTAACGAGAACAAAATGGGGATATCATGCATAATACACCCATATGGGTTTCAAAAAAAAAAGGAAGAGAAGGTGCTTGTTAATATAAACATGTTTTGATCAGGCGAATCACGGATATGAAGCGGCCACGCTCACGAAGGAGAATGACGACTCTATACCAGTGAAGTCGCCCTAAATTTTATGCGTGTTTTGATCAGGCGAATCACGGATATGAAGCGGCCACGCTCACGAAGGAGAATGACGGCTCTATACCGGTGAAGTCGCCCTAAATTTTATGCGTGTTTTGATCAAGCGAAACACGGATATGAAGCGGCCACGCCCACAAAGGAGAATGACGGCTCCATACCGGTGAGGTCGCCCTAAATTAATTTTATGTGTGTTTTGATCAAGCGAAACACGGATATGAAGCGGCCACGCCCACAAAGGAGAATAACGGCTCCATACCGGTGAGGTCGCCCTAAATTAATTTTATGCGTGTTTTGATCAAGCGAAACACGGATATGAAGCGG